>JAZHEH010002834.1:14180000-14405689 GCA_036589455.1 Ateles fusciceps
CTCTGGCTTCTAACTAGATCACCTCCCTTCAGCGGATCCTCCAGAAACCACTAGTAAGAATTTTCTTAAATGTTAGTCTATTCATTTGACTCTCTAGAAGCACTTAGCAGGCTCCTATCACTTAGGGATAAAGGAAATTTCCTTACAAATAAATGAGGTTGCTTATGGTCAAGATCCTGTTTACTTTTTCAATCTCTCCTCCGACTCTGTCTATACAAACACCCCTTTGTGCTTCCTGGGCTCTGCTATTTGAGTCTGCTCTGCTTTCTTATATGTTGTTCTCTTTTCTCCAAACACCTCCCCCGACATCCTGCCAGTAAACTGTGGCTTACCATCAAGCCTCAGTTACATCTCTTCTGGCTTTGAAAAAAAACATGGCTTATGAAGTAAAACGAGACTTAACTATTGTCTCGGACTTTCAATGTCCTGCTCACATCTAGCTCATTCATTCCTCAGAGGGCTTCCCGAATCATATAAGGCAGGTATTGTTTCCATGGATAAGTAAACCTAGTAGAGGCAGCAGTCAGTAAATGGCAGAATTAGAAGGCCCTGGAAAACCCCAGCAGGCATCATTCCTATTGTAATCTACAGGAACATGCCCCTGAGTGCATAGCAAGCAAGTTTGCCCTTGTTTCATATATATCCCTTTTCAGAGTTCACAGCAGGGGGATGCTTTCATTATGCAGATTGTTGATCTTTTTTCCTTTTTTCTAAACTCTCAGTGACCACTAAATCTGCATCATAAGCAAGTAAAATGCTCTCTATTGGAAGAAAGTTGTTTTTTTTTTTTTAACCTTACTGTTTTTACTCCCAAATGCACCCAGGTCAAAATTTAGGAACGCTTGGTTTGAAATGGCATCCGTGTTTTGTTATGGTAATTTTTTATTTTTAAATGCAAAAGTGATTTAGTAGTAAAATCCTGCTTGCTGGTCAGAGGTCGTGGGAATGTCTCTCCATCTGAATGGAAAGAAATTGGTTTTAAATTATTAGATGGCCAAAGGCTTACAGAGGGTGGAGTTAGAGAAGCAGTTTATGACCTTCACCTGCACTTGAACTGGAATGGTAATCTACATTTCCAAAGGCGCTAAGCGTTCCAATTTAAATTTCCCCTGGTGACACTTGAAAAGACTGATCATTCTATCCTGAGAGAAGATGAAAGAATGTGGATGAGAGGTTATGAGCAGGCAACATTGCCAGTGGGAGCTAACAATCAACTAGGATAGCCCCAAGGTTGGCCAGTATTTCCTATTGCAACATTTAACTCATTTTTGTGTTTACATTTGATAAACACAAGTTTACAGATTCAAGAATTAGGACATATGTTGTCTCACTCCAGCTACCAATATTGATAAAATGGGAAAGACTGTCTATTGTAAATTGCATTTATCTTCACAGTGTGGGAACAATTTAGATTTTTAATGAACGCTTCTTTGTGTGTGAAAGATATGTGAATAATCAAACTAGTCTCAAAATTATTTTTTTTAATTTTTATTTTAAATTGACAGTAAAAATTGCATAATATTTATGTGATACAATGATGTCTTAATGTATGTGTGCATTGTGGAATGAGCAGACCAGGCTAATTAACATATTCATCACCTCTCAGGCTTATCATTTCTCTGTAGGGTTCACATGTATAAACTACTGTTTTAGCAATTTTGAAATATACAATACATTACCGTTAACTATAGTCATCTTGATATGAGTAGATCACTAGAACTTATTCTTCCTAACTAAAATGGCATAATTTCAAAATTCTTAAATCTTATTTTACATTTTACCTTGTATTTTTATAATGTAATGTCTTTGAATGCAATGATATATTTCCTTCAAAGACTTTAATGAATGCAATGTGTCAAAAATACACTCATTAATGTGAATGAATAATAATAATAATAATGTCACATTTTTCTCAGGCCCATAGTCTCTCCTATTGAATAACATAAACTTGAGAAAATAATGAGCTAAAGCTGATTTTTCTCAAAATGAGAAGAAAGAAAATTTGGATATTTAAGAATTAAAAATAAAATGACAAATTAATGCTTCAGATTATGTTGGAGAATACTAAAAATGAGCCTTTGAGTAAAAAACAAAAGTGTATGTTAGAAGAGACCTCTTGTGTTTATAGTAGCTTACTGCAGTTTCTTTAAAAAAAAAAATCCACTTCTTTGAAGATAGAATGAATGTACTATTCCCTATTACTTTCACCAAGCACAACTACTACAAACCCTAGACTTTACATATTAAACAAGCATACGATGACTCTGAAAGGTGGAGAAGGCTGACTGGCTGAGGACCACAGGACCAGAGGCGGTGTGTTCCCTGGGTTTTCTTTTTGACTCACATATCCCAGACTTGCAGCTAAAGAAGCTCATAATCCAGAAATACTAATGAATGCATGCCAAACAAAATAAAGCAAAAATTCGCAAAAGCCTCTCTCTCCAGCTGAAGGAATGAGAGATGGGTAGCTAAGAAGACAGGTAATGATTAGACAGGCTGGACGTGGTGGCTCACACTTGTAATCCCAGAACTTTGGGAGGTAAAGCTGAGTAGATAGCTTGAGCCCAGGAGTTCAAGACCAGCCTGCTGGGCAACATAGCAAGACACCATCTCTGTTTAAAAAATTTAAATATGGCTGGGCGCAGTGGCTCACGCCCATAATCCTAGCACTTTGGGAGGCTGAGGTTGGTGGATCATGAGGTCAGGAGTTCGAGACCAGCCTGACCAACATGGTGAAACCTCATCTCTACTAAAAATACAAAAATTAGCTAGGCATGGTGGCACACACCTGTAATCCCAGCTACTCAGGAGGCTGAGGCAGGAGAATTGCCTGAATCTGGGAGGCGGAGGTTGCAGTGCCACTGTACTCCAGCCTGGGCGACAGAGTGAGACTTTGTCTCAAAAAAAAAAAATTTAAATATATGTATATATACATATATATATATATGAGACAATGATTAGACAGTAACTGCTCCACTCCAGCCAGATACCACAAAAAAAATGTTAGCCCCACTCCCAGTGAAAGCTGAAGAGGAGGCATAGGCTTGCACTGTCCCAGGCTGTAATAGAAGTAGCACCAACCTCCACCTCCCATCCTTTCACTGAACTAGTGTCAGAGAAAGCTGAGTAGGGAGATGGAACTTTCATCCCTCTCATGCAGTGTCTTGGAGACCACATGGATTTCCACACCTACCCAGTGGTAATGAGATGGCTCTGCCCCTTCCTTCTGGGGTGACCTCAAAGGAGACCTATTGGAGACAAAGCTTTCATCTCAGCCACTTGTCCAACATAATGTCAGACCAAGCCAGGAGCAGTAATAAGGTTCTTCTACCCCTTCCAGTCAGGAGTAAGGTTGAATGTGAAGCAGCCACCTACCAGTAATGAGTAGCCCCTCCCCTCAGGTGTCAATGGGAGCCAGGTGGGGAACCTGAAACATGACCTGATGTGGCAGTAATGAGGAAGCTCACTCCCTACCTCCACTTTACTTACCAAGAAATTTAAATAAGATCCCAAATCTCAATATAATACACAAACATCTAGGTTTTAATAGAAAATCACTCATACCAAGAATAAAGGCAAACTCAAACTGAATGAAAAAAAGATAATAAATATATCCTAACACTGAAATGACAGCAGTGTTAGAATTATCTGATAAAGATCTTAAGGAAATCATCATGTTTCAGTGAGCATTGCAAACCTGCTTGAAACAAATACAAAATAGGCAGTATCATATGAGCAAAGAAATAAAAGATACAAAGATAAATGGAAAATGTAGAACTAAAAAATACAATAGCTAAAATTAAAGAAAAAAAAAAAACCTCAGAGAATGAACTCAACACAGAAGAGAAAGGACAGAGGAAAGAAACAATGAACTTGAAGATAGGACAATAGAAATTACCCAATCTAGGCCGGGTGCGGTGGCTCACACCTGTTATCCTAGCACTTTGGGAGGCCGAGGCAGCCAGATCACAAGGTCAAGAGATCGAGATCATCCTGGCCAACATGGTGAAACCCTGTCTCTACTAAAAATGCAAAAATTAGCTGGGCGTGGTGGCACATGCCTGTAGTCCCAGCTACTCGGGAGGCTGAGGCAGAAGAATTGCTTGAACCCGGGAGGCGGAGGTTGCAGTGAGCTGAGGTCTGGCCACTGCATTCCAGCCTGGCTCCTGGCGGCAGAGCGAGACTCTGTCTCAGAAAAAAGAAAAAAGAAAAAAAGAAATTACCCAATCTAAACAACAGAGAAAAATATTGAGAAAAATAAAAAAAAAGAACAAACCTCAGGGAATTATGGGACATTCTTATTATCAGAGTTCTAAAAGGAGAAGATTAAGAGGACAGAGCTCAAAAAGTATTAGAAGAAATAATGGCTGAAAACTACCCAAACCTACAGATTGAAGATACTGAGCAAACCACAAACAAGATAAATCCA
Source organism: Ateles fusciceps (assembly GCA_036589455.1). Classification (NCBI taxonomy): domain Eukaryota; kingdom Metazoa; phylum Chordata; class Mammalia; order Primates; family Atelidae; genus Ateles; species Ateles fusciceps. The sequence continues at coordinate 14,184,430 of JAZHEH010002834.1, forward strand.
AATAAATTTACATCAAGACACATCACAAACTTATGAAACTTTTGAAAATGAAAAGACAAAAAATCTTGAAAGCAGTGAGAGAGAAAAGATACACTAGTTGTATTGGAAAAACAATTTGAATGACAATAGATTTATAAGGAGAAACTATGGAGGCCAGAGGAAGTGACACTATGTTGTGGAAGTGCTGAAAGAAATGAAGTGTCAACACAAAATTCTATACCCAGCTAAATATCATTTAAGAATTAAGGAGAAATGAAGGCATTATCAGATAGAGTAAAACTAAAAATATTTCTCACCAGTAAACTTATTCTAAAAGAATAACTAGAAACTGTTCTCAGAACAGAAAAAGATAATTTGAAGGAATTTTGCAACATCATAAAGGAAAAAAATAATCATGGAAAGAGTAAATATATGGATAAATATAAAATGTTTTCCTTCTCCTCTTGAGGTTCCTAAATTAGTTTGACAGTTGAAGCAAAAAGTACATGTCTGATATGATTCTTAACATATGTAGAAAAAATACTTAAGCTAACATGCACAGCCTGGACTGGTGTGACCTTAGGATTCTTACTGTAATATTCTTTCATCTCATCTTCCATTAATTCCTGGACAGCAGAATAGTCTTTGCCCACATACCTGATAACCACTTCATTTGTGTTGCTCAGTTCAACCACCAATACAGATGGTGGTGCTTCAGTTGGAATCATTAAAGGAGGAACTGTTACGTCCTCCATAAAGGTGTTAGCACTTTCAGTAATGTTTTCTTCTATCTGCAAATACTCTTGTTCAACGACAGCCTTGATATCATGATCACCATGTTCTTTCCCTGCATCCCTTTGGATTTTTTCAGTGGGCAATGGAAGTTTAGCATAGATAATGGCCTTCTGGAGATTTCCAGAAATGTAGTCTATGGTACATCCATCAGAAAGTGAGGCAAGATTTTTAAGGCATCCAGGGAATTTCACTTTGTACATTTCCTCAAATGCTTTCCAGAGTGCACTAGCCCAAAGGCCACGTATTTCACCAGCAGCTCTGCCTCTTTTTCTTTCAAGTCTCCCGGCATAACTGGTGGACACCGTTTCAACGGTGCTGTTTGTTTGGGGAGCAGGTAGTGTGGAAAGAGGTACTTTCTCAGTGTCCAGTTCACTTCTCAAAAGCTGCTTTCTCTTAGCTGGATAAAGAAGTAAATCTTGGCCACCACTGCAAGGTTTCTCCACAGTGCAAATATGAGGCCAGTGTTCAAATTGTCGTAAAATTCCCTGATTAAGGTCTTCTTTATATCACTCTTTGTAAAAATGTGGAAGCTTAGATATCCAAATGCCATTGTTATGCTTGTTTCATGTTTCCTTTATGTGGTTTTGAACCTCATTCATTTTATACATATAAGAGGTAGGAGGCGTGACATTGGGTTTTTCAACAGTTTGATTGAAATTATCACACATCTCCTTAGCAGAGGTTCTTGAGAGATGCATCTGCAAAGGTGGCGGAAGGGACGCCTTTGGGCTATACCTGTTGTTGTTGGACACAGTCGCATGCCTTTGCGCTGGGATGTCTGAATGTTTCATTTCCAAGAGTTGCATGTAACGTATAAGGAGATGTTTCAGCATCAGACTTAGCTCCAGCAGAGTTTCCTTTGTCTCTTAATAGTGCTGGATTCGGTTTTTTGCCAATAGAAAAATTGGAAGCAAATCCTGGTTGTCTGAGGGTTGCTTTTTGTTCTCCATCTAGAAGAAATGGCATGATTTTCTTCACTCTCATCTGACAATTAACTTGATGCCCGGTTTTCCTTTTAGAACTCCTCTGATGAGCCACAAGCTGAGCAATTCTTGCTGTTTCTGCGCAGGCCGTGGCATAGCAGGTAATCTCTCCAGATCTACTAGTCTCTATCCTGACCAATGCTGGCATACTTCTCAGACAGGCTTCTAGCGTAGGGAAACCCAGCTGTGTGAAGGGGATCTACTCTCCAGTCAAAGAACTGTACTCTCCTTGGAGCCGGGGCAATGCTACTCCATTCTTATGAGACTGCAGAACAGCTCACAGCATCTTTGAAACCAGATCTCCTTCCAGCATCTTTGCCTCGTTCAAGGGGCCCACGGTCCATCCCCCGTGCCTCAGGGCCTGGCTCCTGCTGCCGTCTCCACCACTGCCCCTGTTGTGGACGCCGCCCACTTTCGGTTTCCCCGAAAATGAGGAAGGATAAAGGAACATAGGAAAAATAAGGTTTCTATACTTTGCTCAAACTGGCAAAATGTGATATAATGTCTATGTAATAAATATTTAGCAATCAATAAAAAACTATACAAAAGGATAAACTCAAAAACAATATAGATAAAATAGAATACTAAATTATATTTAAGCAACTTATAGGAAGGCAGAAAAAAAGAAAACAGAGAAATGAAAATCAGAGAGAACAAACAGATAACAAATAGCATACTTAAGGCCTAACATAGCAATAATTACACTAAATGTAAATAAACTAAATACAATAATTAAAAGATAGTTTGAAGGCTGGGCACAGTGGCTCACGCCTGTAATCCCAGCACTCTGGGAGGCCGAGGTGGGCAGATCACCCGAAATCAGGAGTTTAAGACCAGCCTGGCCAATATGGTGAAACCCTGTCTCTGCTAAAAATACAAAAATTAACCAGGTGTGGTGATGAACACCTGTAATCCCAGCTACTTGGGAGGCTGAGGCAGGAGAATGTCTTGAACCTGGGAAGCAGAGGTTACAGCGAGCCAAGATTGTGCCACTGCACTCCAGCCTGGGCAACAGAGTGAGACTCCATCTCAAGAAAAAAAAAAAAAAAAGACAATTTGAGTGGATTAAAAGACCTGACCCACCTATATGGTATCCACAAGAAACTTTCTTCAAATAAAACAACATAGGCATATTGGAAAAAAAAGGATAAAACAAGTTACATCATGCAGACATTACTGGAAAGAAAGCAGGAGTAGCTATATTAACACCAGATAAAGTAGTATTCAGAGCAAAGACTGTTGCCAGAGAAAGAGAGGAATAGCGTATAATGATAAAAGGTCAGTGCGCCAAGAAGATGTAGGAATCCTGTGTGAGTGTCCACCCCACAACAGACCTTCAAAATACATGAAGTGAAAACTGGTAGAACTGAGAGGAAAATAGACAAATCCACAATTATTGTTGGAGATTTCAACACCCCCTGTTTTAACAGTTGATAGAAAAATTAGGTTAAAAATCAGCAAGGATATAAAACAGTGGACTATCCTCAACCAACAAGACGTCATCAACTTTTTTTTTTTTTTTTTTTTTTAGGAGACAGGATTTCACCATGCTGGTCAGGCTGATCTCAAACTCCTGACCTAGGCCATCTACCCACTTCCGCCTCCCAAAGTGTTGGGATTACAGGTGTGAGCCACCACTCCTGGCCCGTAATCAACATTTATAGAACATTCTTTTCAACAGAATACTGGGCGCAGTGGCTCGTGCCTGTAATCCCACCATGGAACATATACCATGATAGACCATACCTTGGCCACAAAGCAAGCCTCAATCTACCATATTCACAGGAAAACTACGTGCTCTTATCAACGAATGCAGAAAAGACATTTGACAAAACACCCATTCATGATTTAAAAAAAAACCACAACTCTCAGAAAAATAGAAATAGGAATTTTCTCATCTTGAAAGAGCAGGAGACACATATGCTTTCACAGCTAGATCAAACCTTGGATGAGAAAATCATGACTGAAAAATGTGGCCTGAGCTACCCGTTCTTAACGAGCAATAGAGCTGGCACCTATGGAAGACTCTGCATTAACCATTTCTCATAATTTTTCCACTGAAATTAAGAATGCTAAATCCCAGCCAGGTGCAATGGCTCACACCTGTAATCCCAGCACTTTGGAAGGTTCAAGGCTGGCGGATCACCTAAGGTTAGGAATTTGAGACCAGTTTGGCCAACAGGGCGAAACCCCATCTCCACTAAAAAGACAAGAATTAGCTGGGTGTGGTGGCAGGTGCCGGTAATCCCATCTACTTGGGAGGCTGACACAGGAGGATTGCTTGATCTCGGAGGTGGAAGTTGCAGTGAGCCAAGATAGTGCCATTGCACTCCAGCCTGAGCAACACAGTGAGACTCCATCTAGGAAAAAAAAAAAACAAAAGGGCTGGGTGCAGTGGCTCATGCCTGTAATCCCAGCACTTTGGGAGGCTGGGGCAGGTGGATCCTGAGGTGAAAAGATTGAGACCATCTTGGCCAACGTGGTGAAACCCCATCTCCACTAAAAATACCAAACCTAGCTGGGCGTGGTGGCGCATGCCTGTAGCTCCAGCTACGCGGGAGGCTGAGGCCGGAGAATCACTTGCAGCTGGGAGGCAGAGGTTGCAGCAAGCCAAGATCTCACCACTGCACTTTAGCCTGGGCTACAGAGCGAGACTCCATCTCAAAAAAAAAAATGCTGAGTTCCCACACTATCTGTTACTTTCTATTGGAGGTAAGAACTATAAGACTATAAGTCTGCAATCTGGGATGTAAATCTTGGAGTAGAGGGGAAACTCTAAATCCGAGTATGGGACAGAAAACAAGGGATGAGACTAAGGATGCTTCTAAGAGCAATAAGAGCATTAAAATTCAATAATACAGCTAGCTCAGAACCAGTAAATTTGGAATAAACCAAACTGATCTAAAGTTGTTGTAAAAATTAAACAAGGTTCTAAGCCTGGTAATGTCAAGTCATCTGGAGAGACAACCTGAGCCAGCATGACCACGGAAACTTTGACTTGTGATCCAGTATCTCTACAGTGATCCAGGACAGCCTGGAATGTAAGGACAAATCCCATTTGCCCAGAACCCAGAATGGTAACAGGTTTGGGTCTGGGAATAGAAGAACACTGGCCAAGTATGTCTGTCAAATGGTAAATTCAATCAAAACATTCACACTGGTATATATGTGTGATGTATCACATACAACATCTAGGGACATCAACCCTTCTCTTCTGAGAGGTGTTTTTTTTTGCTCATGAGAGACTTCGAGAGTTACTGTGGTTTTCTAGTTTAACTAAGTAACAGTTTTTGTGAGGCCAGAATTGCACAGAATTATGGGTATTGTAGACTATAGAAATATAGACTATTTCTACATCATAAATTTACTAAGGGTACTTTAGTAGGTGATACGTTAATATCCCAAATCTCTGTAAAATCCTAAGTCTATGTAGCCTCCATGAATGTGGACATGAACAGGAACAACTAATATATACTGAGGCTTTTCTCAAGTGTGCCAGGCACCGTTCTAAGCATGTTACATGTGGCGACAGGCTGATTTCTCCAGCCTGTAAGGTAGATGATGTTTTTCTCTCCATTTTTTGCATGAGAAAACCGAGGCACTGGGTGGAGTAAGCAATTTGCTGAGGGTGCAGTTAGAAAGTGGTGGAGGCAGAATGCGAACCCAGCCTGAAGGCCAGCTTCAGAGTCTGTGCCCCTAACGACTGTTCTGTGAATGATTAAACAGTAAAGTTTGAACTGCTGTGTCCAGAAAGGTTGCATAAATGGTTTTCCTTGAAGTTGCCCTGGCATCCATGATTTCTGGCAATAGGGAAAAAAATTTTTTTTTTTTTTGAGACATTGTCTCACTGTGTCACCCAGGCTGGAGTGCAGTGGTGCGATCTTGGCTCACTGCAACCTCTACCTCCCGGGTTCAAGCAATTCTCCTGCCTTAACCTCTCAAGTAGCTGGGACTACAGGTGCATGCCATCACGCCTGGCTAATTTATTTTTATTTTTATTTTTAGTAGAGACAGGGTTTCACTATGTTGGCCAGGCTGGTCTTGAACTCCTGACCTCAGGTGATCCACCTGCTTCGCCCTCCCAAAGTGCTGGGATTACAGGCGTGAATCACTGCGTCCGGACAGTAGGGGAAACTTTTAAATTCAGATTCAGTTTGGAAGTTATTTTTCTTTAGAAAGCAGATGACTGCACAAACTCTTTTAAGGCTGTCTTATGTTTTCAAAAAACTGTTTTTCTTTACTATTTATTTTTTTTCTTATTTATCAAATCAATGATATTACATCAAAAAACTTGTTAAGAGATGGGGGGGTCTTACTATGTTGCCCAGGTGGGTCTCGAACTCCTAGACTCAGGCAATCCTCTTGCCTCAGTCTCCCAAGTAGAGAGGATTATAGGCATGAGCCACTGAGCCCAGCTTAACCCTGTCTTATTTTACATGAATTACAAAGGTCTGAACAAGAAGTAACAGCCCAAGGGTGCTGAAAGTTGTAAAACCACAAGGAACAAGTTTAGTACTGTGTATTCCTCATCCCTTTTCCTCATTTACCTGTCTCTGACTTTGGAACATTTTGTTTTCCTTTGCAGAGAATCTACTTTTCTAACCTCTTTTTGGAAATATAGTTTTAATTTGCCTGGTTGAGCTTCCCATTCTTCAAGTGTTGGCTGCCCGTGGAATGGGACTGATGAGCAGTATGGGAGAAAAGGCTGACAACTCTTACAGGAAGGCCACATTGCTACACACAAAACAGAGGCTGAGGAGAGGGAAATGGCTAGAGAGGAAGAGAAGAGACTGAGGCTCAAGGGAGAACGTTAGGTTTAGCACATGAGAGAATCTTGAGTAGTCACAAGGAGAGAGAGAAATGGGGACTTAGGGGAGACGGGGGAGAGGTTTGGGAAGGATGAGAAGATTGGAATCCCTTTGAAAAATGACTTCACTTCCTGGGTGGGGCATCTCTGAATGCAACGCGGAGCAGAAACCTGGGTATAGGAAGCCTCTCAACAGGCTTTGATAGAGGACTATTCCCAGAGGTACACAGTTAGCTGTAGAAATTTAAAAGTACTTAAAAGGGGGGAAAAATCTTTAAAAATAATTTAGATGATAAAGAATAAAGACCCTGTATTTAACATCCCAACTTGATTCAACTGTAGGCTGAAAAATGAAGACCTCTAAAATTAGAAAGAGCCAGGAGAACTTAAAAACAAAGAAGAAAAGAGAATGAGAAAAGAGTAAAATCCTGTTAATTGTGTCATGGATTCCTAGGAGGAGCTGGAATCTCAAAATCTCAGTCTATTACTTATTGTTTGTCCTGTGTGACTAAGTTAATTACAATAATGTGCATAATTCTCATTTTGTGCTGTAAGTTTAATTATTTTGGATAACCTTTCAGTTGTTCACATAATGTCCTGATTTAAACAACCCCTTTGGTTATTTCCACAGTTATGTGGGCAAAGTGGCTCCCTATAACAATTGAAATAAAATTATGTCACCCAAAATAGAAAAATAAGGTAAACAGCCTCGATCTCAATTCAGCATACACCTGGCTGATTATATTGCATGTCACAATCATTAAACAAAGTGGCTGGGCGTGGTGGCTCACTCCTGTAATCCCAGCACTTTGGGAGGCCAAGGTGGGCAGATCACCTGAGGTAGGGAGTTCGAGACCAGCAGCCTGACCAACATGAAGAAACCCCATCCCCACTAAAAATACAAAATTAGCCAGGCGTGGTGGCGCATGCCCGTAATCCCAGCCACTCGGGAGGCTGAGGCAGGAGAATCGCTTGAACCTGGGAGGCGGAGGTTACAGTGAGTCGAGATTGCACCACTGCACTCCAGCCTGGGCAACAAAAGCAAAACTCGGTCTCAACAACAAAAAAACATAACATGAGAAACTAAGATTAAACTTTTATAATACAAACGATAAATATCTACATAGAAAAATGTAAATTCAGTGATTTTGCAGATTCCTTTATCCATGTGATTATTTTTTCCTTAATTCTCTAAGTCATCTTTTCCGAATAAGAGAAAAATTAAAATCAGACTAAGAATATACATCTACTCTTGGATGAAGAGTGAACACTTTACCTAAAAATAGATTTTTGATGTCAAGAATCCAAGAACTGGTTTGTGAAAACAAGCTTTAAAAGCCATGAAATTGAAAGCTTTATTGGTCCATTTTTACTTGATTTAGTCAGGAGATTTTTGAAAATCAGGAAACTTTGGATCAGTTACTCCTAGCATCCTGTGACTTACAGGAAGCGAGAGAGAGTAGAGTACGTGAAACATCACGTTTTCATTGTTGTCATGTAGTCTTGTGAACAACTGAATTACTTGCTTTCTTTTAAATTTCCGCAGGGTTAACAGCTCTGACGATGGGTTGAGATTGTTGTGATGTGGCTTTGTAAACCTCGAGTGTTTGGTCCTTTCAATATTTCAGCCCTGGGCATGAAGAGATCATTTTGTGCCTGACTCCAGTGTCATCTGAGCATCCGCTGAGTAACACGGTGTCACTCAAGGATAGATGTAAGAATCTAGCTTTCAGAAAGCAGTGATAATTTCACCTTCAGAAACGGTGTCTGGATATACTATTAGATGCACCATGGAAAAGGCTCCACTTGGTGAAGAGAAAAAAAAAGGTTCCGCTCCGGTCTTACCCTGGTGTGGTAAACATATTAATTTAGTTTGACCATCATCCATTTCTCCTTCTTCTATGAATTGAACCTTTATTTTGGGGAGAGTGACTACCCCCTCTTTATCATGTGGCATAGGTCAAATGCTCATGCTAACTTTAAAAAAATTTTTTTTACGGGTCTCTCTCTGTCACTTAGGCGGGAGTGCAGTGGTGCGATCACGGCTCACTGAAGACTCAAACTCCTGGGCCCAAGTGATCCTCCCACCGCAGAATCCCGAGTAGCTGGGATTGCAGGCATGTGCCACCAACCTGGCTAATTTTTGTATTTTTTGTAGAGGTGGGTGTCTCCCTATGTTGTCCAGCCTTGTCTTGAATATCTGGCCTCAAGTGATCCTCCCGCCTCAGCCTCCTGAAATGCTGGAATTACAGGCATGAGCCACTGCGCCCGGCCTCATCCTAGGTCTTATGAGAAGCACATGACTCCGGCTTGGCAGGCCAGAGTATCAGAGCTTGTAAGTTACAATGACTGGGTGAGTATTGTACGCATGGCCTCAGCTAGGTCGAGATGAATCCTTCCTGGGATTTTTGCTGGAACTTTTGTGAAAGAGGCATTACCTCCTTCTGCCGAGGTTGCCACATTAGAAGACGAGCATTTCTGGTAGCTAATGTTTTGCAAATACTTATGAGCATTAGCCTTTGTCTGAAAAAAAAAAAAAGCAACACAGATGAAAGCAGGTCAAAAGGATGGAGCAAGTAAAAAACTCCTGAAGCTGTGATTGAGTACTTGCCTCCGTCTGTGCCTGAGGCTTATCTGTACCCTTGCACTTTTCAATTTTGTGAGCCTACACATTTTTTAAAAATTTAAGCCAGATTAAGCTAGGTTACTCTGGCAACCAAAAGTGTCCTGATTAATACAATTAGCTCTTTGTGAATTGTAACAATTGGTCAGGGCAAAGAATGAAATACTGTTAACAGGTCTTGTGGTCTTGGTGACAGAGACTGAGGAAAATTAGATTAAAGGGCACAGTTTTGGCCAGGTGTGTTGGCTCATGCCCGGAATCCCAGCACTTTGGGAAGCAGAGGTGGGCGGATCACATGAGGCCAGGAGTTCGAGAGCAGCCTGGTCAACATGGTGAAACCCCATCACTACTAAAACTATACAAAAAATTTGCCAGATGTGATGGTTAATACTGAGTGTCAGCTTGTTTGGATTGAAGGATGCAAAGTACTGATCCTGGGTGTGTCTGTGAGGGTGTTGCCAAAGGAGAGTAACATTTGAGTCAGTGGGCTGGGGAAGGCAGACCCACTCTTAATCTGGGGTGGGCACAGTCTAATCAGCTGCCAGCATGGCTAGAATATAAGGCAGGCAGAAAAACGTGAAAAGACCAGTCTGGCCTAGTCTCCCAGCCTACGTCTTTCTCCCGTGCTGGATGTTTCTTGCCCTCGAATATCAGACTCCAAGTTCTTCGGGTTTGGGACTCGGACTGGCTTTCCTTGCTGCTCAGCTTGCGGACAGCCTATTGTGGGACCTTGTGATCATGTGAACAAATACTTAATAAACTCTCCTTTGTGTGTGTGTGTGTGTGTATGTATCCGATTAGTTCTGTCACTCTAGAGAACCCTGACTAATACACCAGGCATGGTAGTGTGCGCCTGTAATCCCAGATACTCAGGAGGCTGAGACAGGAGAACTGCTTGAACCCAGGAGATGGAGATTGCAGTGAGCTGAGTTTGCGCCACTGCACTCCAGTCTAGGGGACAGAGTGAGACTTCATCTCAAAAAAAAAAAAAGGAAAGTGTTTTAAATTAGCAATTTGAAATAGTGCAGAACGCTGACAAAAACCTAGTTTTGTCAATTGACCTGTATTGTAATGTATAAAACCAGAAATTATTTAAAAACATAGTGCAGGCTGATCTACATTATTCAAAATGAATGAAAAGCCATATGTATTAGCCAAAATAATAGCTCCCTCCTTCAAAGCGATCTACTTTGTAATACCCAGAAGCTGTTATTGTGACTTTGTATGGCAAAAGGGACTTTGCAGAGGTGACTGAGTTAAGGATCTTGAGATGAGGGGCTTATACTGGATTATCTTTGTGGACCCTACAGAAGATTTCAAGGGTGCTTAAGAGAGGGAAGTAAGAAGATCAAAGGAAGAAGGTGATGTGAAGACAGAAAAAGTATAGCGTGAGGCTGAGGTGGGTGGATCACTTGAGGTCAGGTGTTCGAGAGCAGCCTGGCCAACATGGTGAAACCCCGTGTTTACTAAAAATACAAAAATTAGCCAGGTGTGATGGGACCCACCTGTAATCCCAGCTACCCGGGAGGCTGAGGCACAAGAATGCTTGAACTCAGGAGACAGAGGTTGCAGTGAGCCGAGATTGTGCCACTGCACTCCAGCCTGGGTGACACAGCAAGACTCTTGTCTCAAAAAAAAAAGTATAGAGCGATGTGACTTAGAGCCAAGAAATGCTAAGGCACCTCCAGAAGCTGGAAAAAACAAGGAACAAATTCTCCTCCAGACACTCCAGAAGAGACCAGCCCTGGCAATGTAAAACAGATTGTAGATTTCTGACCCCCAAACCTGTAAAAGAATACATTTTAATTGTGTAAGTCACTAGATTTGTGGTAATTTATTACAGCAGAGATAGAAAACTAATAAACACACCCTGTTAAATGAAGTGGGTATTTTTGAGATGGACCACCTAATCTTGGAAAAATGTTTTGGCTCTTAAACTTCTAGCAGCTGTAAGAGGGAAAAACATCTCCAAATATGACTGGGCTTTATTTCCTAAGTGAATTAAAAGAACATTGGTAATTTAGGGTATAGATGGAAATTCCCAGTGATTCTTTAAAAGGATCACCAGGTTCAGATGGTATCACCGTGCTCAAGACTTGCACACCTAATTACGGCAGAGAGAGAGTGTGAGAGGGCTCTCGAAGGTGGGCCGATTCTCCAGCCAGTGTGAAATGTTGATAGACAAGAATCTAAACTTCCCTTCAGGAGACGGTATGTCAGTCAGGAAACTATTTCCTGTCAGTTGAAATATCTTTTTATAGCTGGGTCAAACTTGGGAAAACCAACTGGTGAGCCATGGAAAACGGTTTCTTTGTTTATTTACTTTAGCTTTTTGAAATGTTCTTGGACTTGAGCAGATGTCTGACTCTGGGGAAAACAGACCTAAGGACAATTAAAGATGTCCCAAATTGACTCTGCTGGGAGGAACATTGCTCGTTGCTGCCCTCCAGAGAAGTCTGGAGAGGGAGCAATGAGAAGTAGAAGGCTGATGAGGAAAGGTCAGCCTGTATGCCAACCTAGGTCAGCCTCTATGCGTGTCTGTTGCACCTTGCATAGACTGTGAGTTTGCTGAAACCTTTCCACACAGGTGGCAAAATATGCTTTCAGATCAACTTTAATTTAGAAGCCATATCCTATCTTGATGTTGAGTGACATCTTGTTTAAAATGACATGTGCTGGGCCGGGTGTGGTGGCTCACATCTGTAATCCCAGCACTTTGGGAGACCGAAGTGGGTGGATCACAAGGTCAGGGGTTCAAGACCAGCCTGGCCAAGATGGTGAAACGCTGTCTCTACTAAAAATACAAAAAATAGCCAGGCGTGGTGGTGGGCACCTATAATCCCAGCTACTTGGGAGGCTGAGGCAGAGAATTACTTGAACCTGGGAGGCAGAGGTTGCAGTGAGCCAAGATTGCGCCACTGTACTGCAGCCTGAGCTACAGAGCAGGATGGTCTCTCAAAAAAAAAAAAAAAAAAAAAAAAATCAAACAAAAAAAAAAAAACCGTGTTCTGGATCTATGTAGTTAGAGACACAGAAGGGGCCCACCACAAGATTTTAAGCTTATAAGCATTCTTTATGTACGTTTTTCTTTGCTTTAAGCTCTTCTGGAGAGACAATGACTGGCTAGTTGACAGAGCTGGCCTTAGGACAAAATTCTTGGACAAATTTGGGGGCAAGATCTTCTCTACAAAAGTCCAAGCTGGCCAGGTGTGGTGGCTCATGCCTGTAATCCTAGCACTTTGGGAGGCCGAGGTGGGTGGATCACCAGAGGTCAGGAGTTCAAAACCAGCCTGACCATCTTGGTGAAACCCCATCTTTATTAAAAAAAAAAAAAAAAGTCCAAGCTGTGGGCCATCAGGGGCAGACCCTCACACTAAGAGGAGATGTTGAAATGAGCCAATATTGCCCATAAGTTAAACACTGGAGGGGCCAGTGATTAATGGCTCATGCCTCTAATCCCAGCACTTTGGGAGCCTAAAGCAGGAGGATTGCTTGAGGCCAGGAGGAGTTCGAGACCAGCCTAGGCAACATAGTAAGACCTCCATCTCTAAAAAATAAATAAATAAATAAATAAAAAATAGCCAGGTGTAGTGGTGTGTACCTGTAGTCCCAGTTACTTGGGAGGCTGAGGTGGGAGGATCACTTGAGGCCAGGAAGTTGAGGCTACAGTGAGCTGTGATTGCACCACTGCACTCTAGCCTGAGTGACAGAGTGAGATCGTGTCTCAAGAAAAAAAAAAATAATTTGCCTGATGTGTTGATGTGTGTGCCTGTGTCCCAGCTACTTGAGAGGCTGAGGCTGAGAGGATTGCTTGACCCCAGTGTTAATTTGAGGCTACAGTGAGCTGTATGAAGTCACTGCATTCTAGCCAGGACCACAGAGTGGCACCTCTCTGAAAAAAAAAAAAACCCACAGGAGAGAGGGAAGGTATAATGGTTTTAGGTATTTAATTTTTTGGTGTCACTGGAGGATTTTGTTTTAAACTTAGATTTTTCGAAGCAAGAGTTGTTGGTGGCGGGGGTTATAACTGTAGGAGTGAGGAATGCATTTGTTTGGGGAGGTTAAGCGGGGGACCACTTTACACTGAAATATGCACTAGATGTAGATGTAAAACTAGTAGCTACAAGAAAATAACCAGGAATAGCGTGAGGCTAGAGCTAGACCCTCAAAGAACAGCAGATAACAAAGACGTCCCCTAAAAGCAGCAAATATTTTTTTTTTTTTTGAGACAGAGTCTCGCTGTGTCACCAGGCGCCAGGCTGGAGTGCAATGGCGCAATCTCAGCTCACTGCAATCTCCGCCTCCTGGGTTCAAGCAATTCTCCTGCCTCAGCCTCCCCAGTAGCTGGGACTACAGGCGCGTGCCACCACACCCAGCTAATTTTTGTATTTTTTAATAGAGACGGGGTTTCACCATGTTGGCCAGGATGGTCTCGATCTCTTGACCTTGTGATCCGCCCGCCTCGGCCTCCCAAAGTGCTGGGATTACAGGCGTGAGCCACCGCGCCTGGCAAGCAGCAAATATTTATTTACCAGGTGCTTACTCTGCAGGAGAGATAGTCATTTATGTGCTTTACCCATTTAAGCCCACACAGCACCCTATGATGAAATTGCTATTGTCAGGATTCCCATTTGACAGATGGGAAATAGAGGTCTGGGAAGTCCAGAAGCACCCAGCTAGTAAACAGAGGAACCAGGCTCGCACTCAGGCCATCTGTCTGGAGCCACCAGGAGAAAAATGAAAGAGGAAGAAAAGATGTCTCTCAAAAACAGATAATGATGCCTCCAAGCCAATGGGAGTCTGCCTGCTGAGAGGGGGTCACTTTTTTTTTTTTTTTTTTTTTGAGATGGAGTTTTATTCTTGTTGCCCAGGCTGGAGTGCAATGGCGTGATCTCGGCTCACTGCAGCCTCCACCTCCTGGGTTCAAGTGATTCTCCTCCTCAGCCTCCCAAGTAGCTGGGATTATAGGCATGCGCCACCATGCCCAGCTAATTTTGTATTTTTAGTAGAGATGGGGTTTCTCCATGTTGGTCAGGCTGCTGGTCTCGAACTCCTAACCTCCGGTGATCCACCTGCCTCAGCCTCCCACAGTGCTGGGATTATAGGTGTGAGCCAATGCATGTGGCTGAGGGGGTCACTTCTAAAGGCACTCCTTTCTTTTATTATTTATTTATTTTTTAAATTGTACTTTAGGTTCTGGGATACATGTGCAGATCATGTAGGACTGTTGCATAGGTACATACACGGCAAGGTGGTTTGCTGCCTCCATTCTCCCATCTATATTTGACATTTCTCCCCCATGTTATCCCTCCCCAACCTCCCTACCCCCTGCTGTCCCTCCCTTAGCCCCCACAACTGACCCCAGTGTGTGATGCTCCCCTCCCTGTGTCCATGTGTTCTCATTGTTCAACACCCGCCTGTGGGTGAGAACATTCGGTGTTTGATTTTCTGTTCTTGTGTCAGTTTGCTGAGAGTGAAGGTTTCCAGATTCATCTAAGTCCCTACAAAGGACAGGAGCTCATCGTTTTTTATGGCTGCATAGTATTCCTTGGTGTATATGTGCCACATTTCTTTGTCCAGTCTGTCATTGTTGGGCATTTGGATTGGTTCCAGGTATTTGCTATTGTAAACAGTGCTTCGATGAACATACGTGTGCATGAAGGCACTCCTTTCTTAAATGGAAGGCAGAGGGGAGGCAGGGCAAGGTGACCACCCCTGCCTTGAGCATGGTCCTGGCAGTTCCCCTCGGTGTGCTGAATGGGGTCTGTCCGGCCAGAGGGGCTAGGGCTTGAATGTGGTTGGGGGGAATCCTTGAGTGTGTTTGGTTATAAGATGGGACCTAAGCCTGAGGGCTCAAGCTCAGAACAGGCTGAAACATCCCTTTCTCCCTGAGATGGGGTTGTCTGACTCCCCTGGGGGAATGTGATTCTGTTTGCAGTCAAATCAATTTGAATTCATTTAGCAAGTGTCAATTCTTTCCCTCGGAACTGTGTAGCATGCTGTTCTAAAATTAGACGAACTAGTGAAACCTTCTCACAGGCTTCTTTCTTTTTTACAGACTGAGATAATGTTTCACACAAAGATGCTGCGGGATGAGGCAGCCCATTTTAACCACAGTGAAGCTTCCCCGAGGCTTTCGCTGCCTCTCCCACCTGGCGGGGGACCTGCCTCGGAGAAGCTTCACACGCGCCCCCGCTGCACCTCCCACCCTGCAGAACTGCCGCTGGACGCCGGCTGCAGCTTCTGTTTGGGAACAGCTGCTGCATATTGCCTCATTCCTCAACTTCCGAGGACAGGCTTGGAGCGCAGCGAAGCCTGTGGAGATGCCGCCGCTACTGCTCTGGGAGGTGCGTTTCCGAGGCGGACCATCAGCACTCACAAGACAAGCTGGAGCGAACGAGCTGGGGGCTGGGGTGCAGCCCCTCTCCTTGGAAGAACTCTGATGGGAAAACAGATGATAAGGAGGGATTTGTTTCAGGGACGGATGAGATAAGTCGTTGATGCACATGTTTTTGTGGGGCAAGCAGGGGAGAACCAAGCGGGACACAGCCAGCCTGGCCTGTCAGCATTGAGAAAGCGTCCTTGGGTCTAGATTGGTGTGCCTGGCAGCCGGGCTTGATCGCCACTGTCTGCAGGACAGGGGCCGCCAGTCCATGGATATCCGGTCTTCTTAGGGTCCCTGGAAACAAGGGCGACAAACAATGTCTGAAGACTTCCTGTCCCTCACTCCTCCCCTCCGAGTCCCTCTTCCTGACCTGCTCCACCCTCTCTTCTTCCTCTCCCACTTGCTTCTCTCTCTCTCTCTTCTTTTCTTTAAAGACAGGGTTTCACCATGTTGGTCAGGATGGTCTCGAACTTCTGACCCCGTGATCCGCCCGCTTCGGCCTCCCAAAGTGCTGGGATTACAAGCGTGAGCCACTGCGCCGGGCTCCCACCTGCTTCTCTTGTCTTGCCTTCTCTCCACCCCTTCTTGAGCCTGCAGTTTATTTCATTTCCTTTTTAAAATCCTGTCAGCATCCTTTAGCTAAGGATAGTCATCAGTAGCACTGTTCTGTGTTACTTTTCTCAAGTAAAATGCTATTTTGTTTAAAATCACCAACCCTGCCCAGTCCCCCGACTCCCCCGCCATGCTTCCTCTATTTTAACTCCTCACAGTCAGCAGGAAGACTGGGGCAGGAGTGTGGGGCACACTCTGGGTTCTTTCCCTGCCTGAGGTCCTCCCTCAGCAGGACCACACAGCCCAAGGGCTCTGAGAATCCACCAAGCCCCAACCCTCCACCTTCGCTTTGTCTCTGCTACAAATTGCCTGGCACCAGTGCCCTAGAGGAGGCGATAATTAGAGTTGATTATCCCATCCCTATAGGAGAGCACTGGGACAAATCCTCCAGCACTTATGGTCCTGTTTACCTCAGTTACTACTAGAAGTCCAAGTCCAAGTCTTCAAGGTCAACTTCATTACTCCGATGCTTTTTCCCATGGGGTTCAGCACATTCTCTTCTCTGACTCATGCTCCCACACCTCTGTGACCCTCAGTCGTTCCTCTGAGCCTCTGGAACTCAGAGTCTGTCATCAGTATAATGTCCTGTCTTCGTTCTCATCTGGGAACATTTCTTTCACCTTCTTGTTTAACTCTGAGCTTTCCTGTGCAGCCACTATTACTCATATGTGGCTGTCAAGCACTTGAAATGTGACTAGTCCCGATTGAGATGCGTATCAGCATAAAATACATACTGGATTTTGAAGACTTCATATGAAAAAAAGAACTTAAAATATCTTGAAGGATACTTAGGTGGGTATAAGATTCTGTGCTGACTGGGAGCGGTGGCTCATGCTTGTAATCCCAGCACTCTGGGAGGCCAAGGCAGGCGGATCACCTGAGGTCATGAGTTCGAGACCAGCCTGGACAACCTGGTGAAACCCCATCTCTACTAAAAATACAAAAAATAGCCAGGCCTGGTGATAGGCACCTGTAATCCCAGCTACTCAAGAGGCTGAGGCAGGAGAATCACTCGCACCCAGAAGGTGGAGGTTGCAGTGAGCTGAGATTAGTAATTAACTAGGCCCGTCACGCCACTGCACTCCAGCCTGGGCAACAAGAGCAAAACTCTGTCTCAAAAAAAAAAAAAAAAAATTATATGCTGTCAGTTCTTTTCTCGTAGCCCTTCAAAAATGTGGTTGTCACTTCTTTTTGGCCTCCATGGTTTCTCATGACAATATGTTGTCTATATTGTATTAAATGTTATTAATTCTTTACCTATTTCTGTTTGATTTAAAGAAATGTGGCTAGTAGACAATTTAAAATTATATATGTGGTTCACATTGTATTGCTATACGATAGTGCTGCTTTGGCCAGGTGTGATGGCTCATGCTTGTAATCTCAGCACTTTGGGAGGTTGAGGCAGGAGGATTGCGTGAGGCTAGGCGTTCGAGACCAGCCTGAGCAACAGAGTGAGACTCTGTCTCTACAAAAAAATAGCCCATGCCGTTCTGTAGTCCTCCCAGCTACTTGGGAGACTGAGGTGGGAGGATTGCTTGAGCCCAGGAGATGTGGCTGCAGTGAGCTCTGATTGTGCCACTCCACTCCAGCCTGGGTGACAACAGAGTGAGACCCTGTCTCAACAACAACAACAAACAATGTGGTGCTGCTCTGAGATCTGGCTGCGCTGAAAGCTTAGCGTCTTCGGAAACCCTCTTACATCATGGCTGGTCCTTTTCTCATGCCCTCGGTTCAGACGAGGCCTAGAGGAGGGGCAGGTAGCTCCTGGCTCCCCCATTGCTCTTTCCAAGCCATTGGTCCTAGTGTTGACTAAAACAGTTTTGATCTTTTGAAATTCTTGCCATTGGACTAGACCTGCCTTTACCTCTTCACGTTGCAATTCTCTACCATTCTCCTGGCTACTTCCTCCCCCTCTTACTGGCGATCTTAGTGTCCGGATCACTGTTGTTCTCGCCATCATGACTCTGGGCATCATTGTCACTGGCATGCCCACAGATAATCCATCAACACCCTGGCCTCTCTGTTCACGGTTTTCCTCACTTATAATGATATGTCCTCCATTCCACTTCAGCCACCTACTTCAACAGTCATATCTGTGTCATCGCCTATGGTTTCACAACCTCCAAAATTTTAATTTCAAGCATCCCATTCTTTGAATTCTATCTCTTACCTTTATAGCTTCGTTCCTCCTGGCTCCTCATTTCACACTTTTTGTTGTTGTTGTTGAGGTATTGCTATGTTGCTAAGGCTGGAGTGCAGTAGTGTGATCATAGCTCACTGCAGCCTTGAACTCCTGGGCTCAAGCAATCCTCCCACCTCAGTTTCTTGAGTAGCCAACAATTCATTGACTCCACTAGTAATTCCAATTAATTGATTCCATTAGCTTTTCTCTTATGCATCTTGGAGTCTACGGTTCATCATTGCAATTACTCCTTGTATATATCAAGACCCTTGTATCTCTCCCTCTTTCCTTATACTTTCTGGCAAAGCTCTGAACCCGATTAAATCCAATTCTCCCATAACCTCTGTAACCAAGCAGCTACCAGGGCCAGACAACAGCAAGAAAAAAACTGAACTAGTCTCACTCTAAATTTGTGACATCAAACCTTGAGTGCTCCCTAGCATGTCCCGTTAGCTTTGCAGCATATCCCCTTCACACTCTCATTTTTCTCAGATTTTTTCACTGCCCACCAAAATTACATTTTAGCTGAGACCTTCCTTTCTTTTTGTCTTTTTTTTTTTTTTTTTGAGACGGAGTTTTGCCCTTTGTCACTCAGGCTAGAGTGCAATGGCACGATCTTAGCTCACTGCAACCTCTGCCCCCAGGTTCAAGCGATTCTCCTGCCCCAGCCTCCCGAAGAGCTGGGACTACAGGTACCCACCACCACGCCCAGCTAATTTTTGTATTTTTAGTAAAGATGGGTTTTCACCATGCTGGCCAGGGTGGTCTTGATATCCTGATCTCATGATCCACCCGCCTCAGCCTCGCAAAGTGCTGGGATTACATGCGTGAGCCACCGCGCACTGCCATCAAGACCTTCTTTTCTATTGAACTGCAAAAGTAATCAGAAGAAATCATCTACTCCTTCCCATCACTGAATCAGTCCACTCTATATGCAACTATGTATATTCTCTGTTTTCCTTTCACATACAATGGGTGAATTGACCCTACACTTACCTAAAGTCAATTTCTTTACTCTGCACCATGTTTTATTCTTTCTCAGTTCCTACAATTCTTCTTTCTCTGTCATTTATTATCTTTCCTGGGTTGTTCTCATCAGTATGCAAATATGATGCAATCTTTGCCTTCTAATTACTGCTTGGTTCTTCTGCTCCCCTTTGTAGCAGAACTCCTGCAAAGCCTTGCCTGTACTCTCTGCCTTCACTTCACTGCATAGTCTCTCCAGAACCCCTTCTGTCAGATATTCAAGCCCACCAGTCCAGAGGTATTGTCAATGTCAGTAACAGTGTCTTCATGGCTTCTTCTTCTTTTTTTTTTTCTTGAGACGGAGTTTCACTCTTGTTTCCCAGGCTGAGTGTGATGGCGTGATCTTGGCTCACCACAACCTCTGCCTCCCAGGTTCAACTGATTCTCGGGCATCAGCCTCCCAAGTAGCTGGGATTACAGGCATGCGCCTTCGTGCTGGGCAAATTTTGTATTTTTAGTAGAGATGGAGTTTCTCCACGTTGGTCAGGCTGGTCTTGAAATCCCAACCTCAGGTGATCTGCCTGTCTCGGGCTCCCAAAGGGTTGGGTTTGCAGGCATGAGCCACTGTGCCTGGCCTGCATGGCTTCTTTTCATGTTCTCTTCACAATCGTCTTCACAGAACTTTTAGCAGCATTTGATCCAGCTGCTTATTCCCCTTTGGAACACTGTGTTCCCTGGCTTCCAGGGCTCCGTTTTCCTCGTTTTCTTTTCCCTCCCTGGTTGCTCCTTCTCAGCCTCTTTTGCTGACTCCTCCCCCTCTTTCTCACTTTCAAATGCTGGAATGCCCACAGGCTCAGTCTTTAGACTCGTGTTTTCCTTTCTACACTTATTTTCTCCTAGATGATCTCATGGTTTTATGGTTGGAAAGATCTATATATATGCTGAAAATTCTCAGATTTACTTCTCCAACCTAGGACACTCTGAAATTCTAAATGCATAAATCAACTGCTCTTTCTATATATCTACTTGATTTCTAATGGGAACCCTCCAGCTTTATTAAGTAATAATTGACAAATAAAGATAGATAGATAGATAGATAGATGGTGTCCAACATAATATTTTGATATATATGTACATTGTGATATGATTAAATCAATCTAATTAACTCGAATGGGGGTCTTGATTATTAAATATCCAACACCAAACTCTTCATTTTACTGCTCAAATCTCTTCTCCCTACTGTGGCTCATATATTAGTATATGGCATCACTGTTCACCATGTTAGTTCTACAATTTCGACAACCCGGAATGAACTATCTTTTTTCCTCTCATGCTCCACTTGCAACCCATCATCACCTCTTGTAGGCTGTACCTTCAGAACATGTCCTTTCTGCTGGGCACAGTGGCGCATGCCTATAATCCCAGCACAAGCTGGAAATCAGCATGGGCAATGTAGCAAGACCCTCTCTCTACAGAATATTTAAAAATTAGCCAGGCTTGATGACACATGCCTATAGTCCTAGCTACTGGAGAGGCTAATGTGGAAGAATTGCTTGAACCCAGGAGTTCAAGGCTACAGTAAGCTGTGATTGCACCACTGCATTCCAACCTGGGTGACAGAGTGAGGCCCCATTTCTAAAATAAAAGAAAAAGACAAAATTTCCTTTTCATCTCCCACACCAGAACCTATCCCAAGTCATCACCTCTTTCCTGCAATAGTCTCTTGGGTTTTATTCTTACTCCCCCTCTAATCTATTCCCTACACAACTGCCAGGTTGATCTACTGAAATGTCATCAGATCATGTCATGACCTACTCAGAATCCCACGGTGACTTATCTCTAGTTTATTGTGGTAATGTCTATTTGGTAAAACAGCATTGCACACAGCATTGCTTCCAATCAGGGAACTCACTTCACAGCCAATGAAGTGTGGCAATGGGCCCATGCCCGTGGAATTCACTGGTCTTACCATGTCTCCCACCATCTGATGCAGCTGGCTTGACAGAATTATGTAATGGCCTTATGCAGACTCAGTTGACACAGTTTCAGCACCCGCTAGGTGGCAATAGCTTTCAGGGCTTGGGCAAGGCATCCTCCAGAAGGCTCTTTGCACTTTGAATCAGCGTCCAATATATGTTGCTGTTTCTCTCACGGGCAGAATTTACAGGTCCAGAAATCTGGGGGTGGAAATGGGAGTGATATCATTCACTATTACCCCTAGTAACTGACTAGCAAGATTTTTGCTTCCTATTCATGAGAACTTAGGGTCTGTTGGCATAGAGGTCTTAGTTTCAAAGGGAGAACTGCTTCCACCAGGAGACGTATTGATTCCATTGAACTGGGAGTTAAGATAGCTGCCTGGCTCCTTTGGTTTTCTCATGCCTCTGAGTCAACAGGAAAAGAAGGGAGTTATGATGTTGACTAGGGTGATTCCTGATCACCAAGAGGAAATCTGACTGCTACTCCACAATGGAGGTCAGAGAGGATATGCTTGGAATATAGGTGGTCCCTTAGGGCATCTCTTACTGTTACCATATCCTATGATTAAGGTCAATGGAAAACCACAACAACCCCTGCAAGGCAGGTCATAGCCCATACCCTTCCAAAATGGAAGTTTGGGTCTCCCCCACCATGTAAAGGACCACAACTAGCTAAGGTGCTTATTGAAGGTAAGGGAATATAAGATGGTTAGTGAAAGAAGGTAGTCATAAAACTCTGACCATATAACCAGTTACAGAAATAGAGACTGTCATTGTCATGAGTATTTCTGCCTGATATTTATTTATTTATTTTGTTTGTGTGTGTATTAAGCAAATACCTTGTTTTATCCCCCTCTTATTCCCTTACCATGTAACATAAGACGTATTGACTTTATCTCATAGTATTTAAGCGTTGCTAACTCTAAATCCTAGTATTTAAGTTACAGAATATCAAGGAGAAGAGTAAACATCACACAAGGACTTTACCTCGTGTTTTGGGGAAGAGGTTCGTGTGTTTTTGGTTGGATGCAGGATAGTTATACCATGTTAGGAAGAATTATGGCCTTGTTATTGCCTTTACTTGAAGATTAAGTATTGTTTGAGGAGATGAATATGGGTGCAAATTGAGAAGGGTGATTTGTGATGATTAGTTTTAAGTGTCAACTTGACTAAGCCATGGGGTGTGTAGGCATTTGGTCAAACAAATGTGTGTGCCTACGAGGGTGTTTCTGGACAAGATTAGCATTTAAGCTGATAGACTGAGTAAAGCAGATTGTCACCCATAATGTATATGGGTCCCTGCAATCAGCTGAAAACCTAAATAAAATAAAATAACTGACCCTTCTGTGAATAGGAGGAGATTCCTCCTGCCTGACTATCTTTGAGCTAAGACACCTTTGACCTGAAACAGCAGCTCTTCCTGCATCTTGCGGCTATGGCCGTCAGACTGGAGCCACGCCATGGGTCTTCTGCATCTGCCGCTTGCAGACTGCAGGTCTTGGAACTTGTCAGCCCCTTAATCACATGAACCAGTTCCTATGTGTGTGTGTTTCTTTTGTGTGTACATACGTATCCTGTTGATACTGTGTCTCTGCAGAACCCTGATGCACTTACAATGAAATATTCCACCCATGGACTAAAAGGCTCTTCATGACCACCCTTCTGCATGCTTCTCCAATGTCTAACTTCTCCTTGTTCACTCTGCTCCCGCCACACAGGCCTTCTTCTTTCTTAAACAGGCCAATGACTTTCCCACCTCAGGGCCTTGGCATCTGCTCTTCCCCTCAACCTAGAACACACTTCCTCTGGATCTTTTCAGTGCTTTGTTTTTCATCTTCTTGTGGTCTTGATTAAAGAGTCCCTTCATCAGAGGAATTTCCTAACCACCCTGTCCCAAATAGTACCCGTGCCATTCTATCCCCTCTCTTTCTGTTGTTTTCTTCTCCTTAGCGCTTACCACTTCCTTACATGGTATTATGTTTGTTAAAATATTTGTTTAGATGTTCATTTTTCATTATACTGGCATGGAATTCCCATACAGTAAAGACTTCGTCTCTCTGTTTTCCTTGGTTAAAGTGACCCCTTCCAGGGAGGCTTTGAGATATTTACTCCCTTCTTATTTCTTGACGTCTGCTGGTCATGAAGGTTACAGAAGGAACAAATCACTTTTCTTTTTTCTTCTTTTTTTTTTTTTTTTTTTTAGAGACAGGGTCTCGCTATGTTGCCCAGGCTGGAGTGCAGTGGCTATTCATAGGCGCAATCCCACTACTGATCAGCACGGGAGTTTTGACCTGCTCCATTTCCAACCTGGGCCGGTTCACCCCTCCTTAGGCAACCTGGTGGTCCCCCGCTCCTGGGAGGTCACCATATTGATGCTGAACTTAGTGCAGACACCCGATCGGCATAGCGCACTACAGACCAGAACCCCTGGACTCAAGAGATCCTCCAGCCTCAGCCTCCTGAGTAGCTGGGACTACAGGTACATGCCACTGCGCCTGGCACAAATCACTTTTCTTTATATCAATTGATAACTTTATAGCCAATCCAATTTAAGTGTTTGAACACAATTATTGCCTCCTAGGAGTACATTTTTAAAAAGCCAATTAAACACTGTTACAGATTATAGAATTCCTTGGCTCTCATTCCTCACCTGCTATCCCTTTTAAATCATTAAACTGACTATGTAAAACTTATGAACAATTTCCCTAATACAGAATTAATCAATTGCTGCCAAGCGAATTCTTTACAATACCAGGTCCACTGCCAAAGAAGCATGTAAAAAGATACTGAGCCTAGAAGATAACTGCACTCAAAGAGACTTCCCAGTGTTTTATCGTGGCAACTTACTCATTTATTTTTATTTTAAAATTTGTATCAACCACTTTGTGTTGCAAAAAAAAATAACCCATGGGCTCTGCTATTAGTGACTGTGAACCTGAGTCCAGATTTGCAATTTAAATGCCACATATCCTTGGCCAGTTTTAAACATCTCTGATACTCAGTTCCTCATTTCTAGAAATGGCAAATCAACTCACAAAGATGTTAGGATGACTGGCATCATTTCTAGGGAAAACTGTTTGAGAAAGTTTAGAGCAGGGTAGAAATACTTGCTGTTAACTAATATGTGTCTGGGACATAATAGGAGCTCAAAATACTTTCCTAAGATGAATGAACAAAGTTATGTTGGTTATGTTCCTCTTGATGTCACGTGGGTGACGGCTGTGCTGATTTAAGGTGGGATTAACGAAGGACAGACGAGGGGGCTGTTTTTCTGAAGGCCTCTTATTCTTTGTCTGCTCTCATTGCTGTTCAATCTCACAGTGCCATTTTAAATCAGCCAGAGCTAAACTCGAGGTGAGGGGACATATTTATTTGCAGTAGACTTGTCAATTCTCTAGGTAGCAAGGAAAGGGCAGAATGAGCTATTATACACAACCACACACACACACACACACTTGCATATTCAATTTTTATCTCACGTTTCATTGATTTATAAGAATATGTATATACACATATTAAATCTATCTCATCTATCATCTGTCAATCTATCTGAAACCCATAGATAGTTGAACAAAGATAATAATTCAAAAAACACAATTCACAAAAGAACGAGTTTATCATGTGTTTGTGCTGGGATTTCAATTTAATATAGGGGCTGAGGAAATGGATTACATCATTATCTAGATTTGATTTTCTTTTGCTGTCAGTGAGGGTCCCAGGCTTCATCCTGATTTTCCTCCTCTCTTCATTGTTGATGTTATAGCTTTGTTCTCTGCTTTGCTGTTGTTTGGTAAGCTTGCTGTTTTCTATCACTCTGACAAAGAACATAAGCCATCATTTGTCAAAAAACCTACTCAGGTTATTTTGTCAAATGTCAATCCCTTCCCCCTTGAACTTTCTTAAACACACACACACACACACACACACACACACACACACACACACACCTCTCTCTCTCTCTCTCTCTCTCCCTGTTCTCCAAAGAACCTTAAATGTATATTTAGTTCAGAGTAGTAAGGACCCCAAATCACTGAATCATACTCCTTTGTGAGTCACTCTGACAAAGATGTAAAACTGTTTTTAAATTTTACCTGCAGGTCAGAGAAGTTTTCAGCATGATACATAAACAAAAAAACCCGAGAATCTGAAAGTGGACAGCCATAGGATAGAGACACAAACTATCTGAAGAACGGAGAGTCCTGCATAGCCTCCACCCAACCACACTGAGTGGCAGATCAGGGCCTGCTTGATGATGCAAACTGAGGGTCTTTCCAGCGATTTGTAGATAGACATGGTGAAATACAGAAATCACATTGTATCTCCAGTCTTTACATTCACCTGAAAAATGATGAACTCCTTTGCAAGACAGTGGGGATTTGGAACTGAGCAGTAGTAGAGTTTGAACTGGCTCTTCCAAAACAACTTTATCACTTTAACAGATGAGATATGCCGCGACTGAGGAGCCTGGCAGGTACGCACTTGAAACCCTCAGCTTCATTTTACTCACTTCCCTTTGCAGCTGGGCATATTTATATGTTTTATCAAATGGGACAAGTACGGTCTACTTCTGTTATTTGAGTTTATATAACTAAAAAGGCAGGATATGAAGATTTCTTTCCTAGGTGGGACTAGGAAAGCCCTAGAGTACCAGATGTCAGCCCTGGGAGCTCTCTGGGAATATCTTAAAACACCACTGGAATCTGCCTCAAAGGTTCCCCAGTTATATAAATGTTCATCTCATGGGCCATATTTGGAGTGTGCATGCTCCAAAAAATATAAAATAGAGGGCCCTCGCTGCAGAATTATGAAGAACTTATATTAAATGCTGCCAGTTTCACATTCTGTCACGCTGTCCTCCTTGGGATGGGAGTGTTATAGAGGAGGTAGCCATCTGGTCCCTGTGATCATGACAGATGAAAACTGAGTATGTGTATTTCTAAACCACCAAGGGAAGAACTTGGTCTTTCTGCTACTTGATTAGAATGTTAAGATCTGGACTTTGATTGACATGATGGCAAAAGCTCTGAATATATAAGGGCTGATATTTTAAGACATTATATATTCATCATATCCATAAATACTCACTGGATGTCTTCCTCATGCCATGGCAGTAGACTTGGGGGGACAAACAGTCACGTTTCCTGCTTTCATAAATCTTAGAAAATATTACTTTCAAATCAAAGACATCAAAGGTGATATTCCTGCTTCTGTACTATTGTAGAATTTCAAACACAGTATGTACAAATACAGAGATTATAATGATGGGCTGCCAATTAATTTTATTTCTAAATCTTAATAACGTCTAGTTGACTGTTGGAACTTGGATATAAAGTGTTAATTAGAAAGCAACTACTAACCAATTTACCAATTACCTGGAATTTCTAATGGGGTGGAAGTCTACAGCTGTTTTTTAAAAGAGCATAATTTTATTGAACCATTATTATGAAGTATATAGCTATTAATAAAATTTATTAATTACCCTTAAACTGAAACTTAAAATGTTTAATTTCTTTGCAGGAAATTCACTTTTGGTTCAAAATCTTTTAAAAAATGACATGCAGTACAAATTAATAGAGAAAAATAACATGAATACACCTGCCCCTGCTGTTCCAGTTCTCCCACTTTCTAATCTGCTGATTTTCTAGATTTTTAATGTAATTTGTCTCACTCATTCTTTACAACAAAATTTTGTAATTGCTGTGCCAATTACATGTTTGTCTCCCATCTTCTAAGCTAATGTTAGTATTCTTTCGTTTACTCAGTTTCCAGAACTGAATTTGTGGAGATGGTCTGGGAGCAGTAGCTCAGGTGGCTCATAGAATTTCATACGAGGGAGATTATGTGTGTCTGACGTCTGCGTTGGCCAGGAGGTTTGCAAAGGAACGTAATCAGTGATCATTAGTTTGGAGGAAATTAAGAAAACCGATTCAGAATCTAAAATAAGACTTTGTCACTTACAAAGAACTGCAGGGAGGAACGCGAGGAGTGCCCACTAGTCAGTAGCTTGGAAACATCACACCCCAGGTCCTTCTCAGATCAAAATGGCAAGCTCTCCTTTAGTTAGAAGTCAAATCTAAGCCCCTTTCTGACAACTGCCTTGTCCCCAGCAGGGGAGAAAGGGCCTCATAATACACAGGTAGAAGAAACCTTGCAATCCTCAGCAGGAAAAAGGAAACTTGCATATTTAAGTTAGCCTACTTCAAAAAGCCTATTTGAAAGGGAATACTGCTTATTTGAAAAAAAAATTACTATTTTTTTTAAATAGCAAAATTATAATGACATATCATTGTACTGAGATTTCAACTTTAACTCTTACATGTAGTGTTTTGTTATTATGAAGGGCTTAATTTCACCACTAGGGTTTTGGGGGAAAAAAATGATCTAATTGTAGCTGATATTTTGTGTAATGCAATTGTCAGTCTCCCATGTATCTCATGCCCTCCAAACTTCTGTGAATTAACTTTCCTTTAGTACTTAAATGAAAAGACCTTGAGCCTTTCTCTAGAGACAAGGTCCACACTGGAGCTATGGAAGGTATGAATAGCCAAGAGTATACATACTTCAGCTGGTGGAGCCATGTGCACTGTCTAAGGCTCAAAGAAACCAGAACAGTAGTAGCTATGCATGTCCTTCATTGAGTATTGTATTCTAGGAAACTGCAAGGAAATCTAGCAAGATGGGATGGGGAGAGGGACCTCAGCTGCTGGACTCAGGCTTATTAAGCCATAGTTGGGGAAGCACTAGTCCTTTCCCTGTGTGGTCAGGTCAATCATATAATAAATAGCAGTACAATGAGGCAGAGTCTTGAGTCCAGCCTTATCCTGAGAGTTCAGTGTTTACAAGTGGGGAAGCACTAGCCTTTTCTTTGCTATAGTCAGGGTCTGGTGTTCAAGCCTTGTGATTCCAGTCATGCACCACATAATGTTTTTTGTCAACTGCAGACCACATATATGACAGTGGTCCCATAAGATTACAATAGCATATCTGTACTATACCTTTTCCATGGTTAGATACACAAATATTTACCATCGTTTCTCAATTGCCTACAATATTTGGTATAGTAACCTGCTGTATGAGTTTGTAACCTAGGAGCAATGGGCTATACCATGTAACCTAGGTGTGTAGTAGGCTGTAGCATCTAGGTATGTGGAATTACATTCTATGATGTTTGCATAATAATGAAATCACCTAGTGCTGCATTTCTCAGAATGTATCCGTCATTAAGTGATGCATGACTGTCCAGCTGTGTAATGTGGCAAGACAGCAGTGGGATTTGCCACATCATCTTTTTATGGCTTGGGAAACACCTGCTCTTTGCTGGCATCATTGGGGGGCTGGGGTCCAAGCTTGTTGATGAGAATTGATTGCTTTCAGCACAGGGCCATAGCTGGATTCCATGGAGATTTGCAGAAAGCCAGCTCCCTCTCTGAGAGGCCAGCTGCAGTAATCAATTTGGACAACTCTTACCTTATAAGTAGAAGAGATTTGGTCAGTCTGATTGTGGGTCTTAAGACCCTCTCATGGAGTGTCCACCCTATACCCTGTGGGGGAAGGAATACTGACATTATGAAGCTTCCATAAAAACCCAAGAGGACAGGGTTCAGTGAGCTTCCAGAGAGCTGAACACATGGAAATTTCTGGAAGGTGGCATCCTGGGGACGGCATGGAAGCTCCATACCCTTCCCCCATACCTCACCCTATCCGTCAATTTGTCTGTATTCTTTGCAATATTCTTTATAATAAATTGATAAATATAAGTCAGTGTTTTCCTGAGTTCTATGAGCTGCTCCAGCAAATTAAACCCAAAGGACCTCAACTAGAAGCCTTTCAGTCAGAAGTTCCGGAGGCCTGGACTTGCAATTGGTGTGGGATAAGAGAGGAGTTTTGGAGACTGAACCTTCAGTTTGTAGGATCTGACACTATCTCCAGGTAGATGGTGTCAGGACTGAATTAGAGGACGCCCAGTTGGCGTCCGCTGCTTGCTGTGTGGGGGAAAAAAACCACTACACATTTGGTCATGGAAGTCTTCTGGGCTGAAGATTGCTGTGGTGTGAGAAGAGGAAAACATGGTTAGAGAGATTTCCCTACACAGCATTGCTCCCGCGTCCATACGCGTGTGAATAAATTTGCATGCCTTTTTCCTGTTAACCTGCCTTTTCTCGAGAGGTAGGAATTTATTAGGGTTGGAAAAAGAAATTAAGTTTTTTCTCCCTTTCAGGACGTTGGGTTTCCTTGTTCCCCTTCCCACCAGATTATGGAACCAGGTTATGGTGGTGACTCAGGTTTGATCAAACAGATGACAAAGCCCTAGAGAGAAGACAAGATTGAAGGAACCAGGGCCCATGAGTACCTGTGCAGCGGAGGATGTCCTGCTGTAAACCAAAAATAAGATTCTAAACCCCTCAACCAACTGATTGGACCCCTCCTCTCAGCCAAGGGTATTCGAGTAAACCTGAGCGCTAGTTCAGGCCATGATGGGAATGGATGGTCAGACATGCCTCATTATACCTTCCTCTTGCTGGAATCCAGACACAGCAGACCAGCATTAACATTAAAACAGAGACATGGCCGGGCAAGGTGGCTCAAGCCTGTAATCACAGCAGTTTGGGAGGCTGAGTGGGGCGTATCGCTTAAGTCCAGGTTTTCGAGACCAGCCTGGGCAACATGATGAAACCCCGTCTCTACAAAACATACAAAAATTAGCCAGGTGTGGTGGCATGTGCCTGCAGTCCCAGCTACACAGGAGTCTGAGGCAGGAGAATCGCTTAATCCTGGAAGGCGGAGATTGCAGTGAGTTGAGACTGTGTCACTGAACTCCAGCCTGGGTGGCAGAGTGGGACAAAAACAAACAAACACAAAAATTGAGACAGCTTATGAGTGACAAAACAGATTCTTTGTAGCAATAAAAAACAAACATGACAGATAGCAGGCCCGGAAGGAAATCAAAGTATTTTATCCCAAAATATATTTCTTTGACATATTTTGAAATGGCCCTGCAAAGTTGTATTTTGTGGGGAAAACCTATATTCTATATAAATGTCTTCTCTTTCTAGGTCTTTTTCCTGATGGAGGAGAGAATTAACTGAGTCTGTGGCACCTTTTAAAGTCTGATAAGAAGCCATTTACAATCTATTCTCTCTGAAGCCTCTGGGAGGCTTCATCTGCATAATAAGAACCTCGGTCTCTACAACTCCTTATCTTAGTCCAGACACTCCCTTCTATTGACTGTAGGTCTTTAGCTAAACTCTTTCAACCAATTGCCAGTCAGAAAGTCTTTGAATCCACCTAAGACCTGAAAGCACCTGCATTATTGCCCTTAATGCCACCTGCCCCACCCTGTTTCAAGTTGTTCCGCCTTTCTGGAACAAAGGGATGTACATCTTACATGTATTGACTGATGTCTTATGGCTCCCTAAAATGTATAAAACCAAGCTGTAGACTGGGCACTGTGGCTCACGCCTGTAATCCCAGCACTTTGGGAGGCCAAGGTGGGCGGATCACTAGGTTAGGAGTTCAAGACCAGTCTGACCAACATGGGGAAACCCCGTCTCTACTTAAAATACAAAACTTAGCCAGGCATGGTGGCGGGCACCTGTAATCCCAGCTACTGTGGAGGCTGAGGCAGGAGAATTGCTTCAACTTGGGAGGTGGAGGTTGCAGTGAGTGGAGACCACACCATTGCACTCCAGGCTGGGTAACAGAGCAAGACTCTATCTCAAAAAAAAAAAAAACAACCTAAGCTATAGCCCAGCTACCTTGGGCACATGCC
Organism: Ateles fusciceps; assembly: GCA_036589455.1. NCBI lineage: Eukaryota > Metazoa > Chordata > Mammalia > Primates > Atelidae > Ateles > Ateles fusciceps. The sequence goes on from JAZHEH010002834.1 coordinate 14,215,510, forward strand.
TTCAGTATCTCCTGGGGTTGTGTCATGGGCCACGGTCACTCATATTTGGCTCATAATTCAGCTGGGACTATTACCTGACAGGGGAATAACCTTTGTTCTTCAACCTATTGTATCTTTGGGTCTCTGTTACTGCAACTTAGCCTTCATGCCAATTAACTATAAATTACCTGTGGTTCGGGAGGAAAACCTTTTTCCCTCTATCCTCCCAGATGCTGTGCCAGAGGTCATGTAAATTCGACTGACAAAAGACAGATTAACAAGAGAAAAACAAACAGAAGTTTATTAACATGAATAAACCAAAATAAAATTCTAAGGTCCCCTACCCCTAACCATCTGAATGGACTTTATCCCAGGCCAGGCACTCTAAAATGTAACCGGGGGAGACTGGCTCAGGCCATGATGGGAAGTGGGGCTGGGACATGCCTCATTATGCCTCTCTGGCACTACCATCAACACCAACACAGACCTTAAGTCTGATAAGAAACATTTACGATCTATTCTCTCTGAAGCTACTACCCGAAGGCTTCACCTGCATGATAAAATTTTGGTCTCCACAACCTCTTATCCAACCCAGACATTCCTTTCTATTGATAACCCTTTCAGCCAATTAGAAACATTTTAAATCTACCTGTAATCTGGAAGCCTCCTTCCCCCATTTTGAGTTGTCCCACCTTTCTGGACTGAACCAATGTTATTTATTAAATGTTTTTGATTGAAGTCTCATGTCTCCCCCACAATGTATAAAACCAAGCTGCACCCCAACCACCTGGGCACACAGTCTCAGGACTTCCTGAGGGTTGTGTTACGAGCCATGGTCACTCATATTTGGCTCAGAACAAATTTCTTCAAATATTTTACAGAGTTTGACTCTTTTCATCAACACAAGTGCAGCAAGCTTACATATGAAAACACTTAATGTTTAGGGGGTTAGAACTTGGGCTTATATAGTATCTTAGTAAGAGAAGAACACATTCTTAGGGAAGTGATAAGACAAAGGAAAAGGACTGAGTTTTTAGGACAGCAAATTGTGTGAAGGTAAATATACAGGAAAACTAATGAAAGGAGATACTTGGCGGGGAGCAGTGCTCACACCCGTAATTCCAGAATTTTGGCAGGCCAAGGCGGACGGATCACCTGAGGTCAGGAGTTCAAGACCAGCCTGGCCAACATGTTGAAACCCCATCTCTACTAAAAATGCAAAATTGGCAGGGTGCAGTGGCTCACGCCTGTAATCCCAGCACTTTGGGAGGCCGAGGTGGCGGATCACGAGGTCAGGAGTGTAAGGGTTATTGCTGAGTTTAAGATGAAGAAACTGAGGCCAGCACAGGAAAATTAAATGCCAATTTATTAAGCTCCCGGGGGAGGTTCTGTGGTCCGGGAAAGGGGGCCAAGAGAAGTCGCTTGACGCCTCTTGGGCGTTGGGTTTATAGGGAGTGAAGGCGTTTTGATTGGCTGTGGAGAAACAGGACGTGGACGGCGCAAGCTGCTATTGGTAGGTAGGCGGGATTTCCGGTGAGCAGGTGCCCAGGGGGAGTGGGACCTGGATGGAGCAAAATGCTGTTGGGCAGGTTTTAGCAATGCTTCTTTTAAATTTTGTTGGGGTTTTCCAAGGGTGGGCTAGGTGCCGGGTGCAGAGTTTAGTGTTGAGTGCAGATTCTGGTGCGGAGTGCAGAAGTGGGCGTTGGGGGAAGCCACGTGGCGGAGCTAGATGCTGAGTGCAGGGTTTGATGTGGACTGCGGAGTGATGACGTAGTTTCCAGGCGCAGAGAGGGATGGGCGTGTCCGAGCTCCCGGCGAGGCAACCGGCCTTACAAGGAGATGAAGACCATCCTGGCTAACATGGTGAAACCCTGTCTCTACTGAAAATACAAAAAAATTAGCCTAATGTAGTGGCACACGCCTGTAGTCCCAGCTACTCGGGAGGCTGGCAGGAGAATCACCTGAACCTGGGAGGCAGAGGTTGCAGTGAGCCAAGATCACACCACTGAACTTCAGCCTGGGTGACACAGGGATACTCCATCTCAAAAAAAAAAAGAAAAAAGGCCGGGTGTGGTGGCAGGCACCTGTAATCCTAGCTACTCAGGAGGCTGAGGCAGGAGAATCACTTGAACCCAGGAAGTGCAGGTTGCAGTGAGCCGAGATCATGCCACTGCACTAGCCTGGGCAAAAAGAGCAAAACTCAGTCTCAAAAAGCAAAAAAAAAAAAAAAAAAAAAAAAAAGATAAGGGATATTTTGCAAGGTTTGTTTTATAGACTCTTCTGGTGTTATCTCTGTGAAGGTAAGGATCTGGAATTATCTGGGTGATTAACTTCTGTCTTTCCTGGTAGAGAGGGAAGAGACAAATTTACATCTTGCTTTTAAGAACAAAGGGGCAGGAAGAAAGCTTATATCCTTATATCTGCTTCTTTTCAATTTTGAGTTTTCAGCTCAAAATAGTCCTTATGCTAAAGTGTCATATTTTGTGGTGGCATATTCTGCTACCCCTCATTAACCACAGTTAAAGTAATGAGAAATCAGATAATGCAGGCTGGAAACTGGTGATATTTGTGTATATCATGGCAAAATATTTGCTAAAACTTTTATTATACTTGGAGGACACACTAAGTGTTTTAAGGAAAAGAGTTGGACATAACAATATGAACGGGTTTGGGGTACTCGCTAAAAATTTTGGCAAGAAATTCAACAAAGAGTCAAGCTCAAGCAATAATTAGCCAGTTTGCAATCAGAGATGAAAGAAAATGGAAAGAGCTGAGAGATTTGGAGTCTCATAAGGTTAGAAAAGCCAATTCCTTTTGGACTGAAGTTTTTCTCAAAGACCTACTGAGATTGTTTTTACAAAGCAAAGGGAGCCAGGCCAGTGGCAAAGACCAGTTGGAGAGGGTAACTTTCCTACTCAAACCTGTTGTTTCAAATGGTCTCCAGGTAACATTCATACAAATGAAGAAAAAGAGGCCAGGGTTGAGCTCAGATGTCAAGAAATAAAGCAGGTTGAATAAATATGGCTGGAAAAGAATGTTGGATGTGGATAGTGGCACATGAAACAGACTATAAAAAATACAACAGGGCCAGGCACAGTGGCTCATGCCTGTAATTCCAGCACTTTGGGAGGCCCAGGGGGTGGATCATTTGCGGCCAGGACTTCAAGACTAGCCTGGCCAACATGGCAAAACTTCCTCGTGTCCAAAAATACAAAAAAATTTGCTGGGCAGGGTGGCACATACCTGTAATCCCAGCTACTTGGGAGGCTAAGGCAGGAGAATTACTTGAACCTGGGAGGCAGAGGTTGTGGTAAGCTGAGATCACACCACTGCACTCCAGCCTGGGCAACAGAGTGAGACTCTGTTTCAAACAAACAAACAAAAAAACAAAAAACGGCTGGGCGTGGTGGCTCAGGCTTGTAATCCTAGCACTTTGGGAGGCCGAGGTGGGTGTATCACCTGAGGTCAGGAGTTCAAGACCAGCCTGGCCATCATGGTGAAATCCCATCTTAAAAAAAAAAAAAAAAAAAAAAAAAAAGAACAACAACAAAAAAAACAGAAGCCTACTAAGATTTTGAGGGAATTGCATTGCAAAAGAAATAACAAGTTTTATCTTGTAAAAGCTTGTTATTGCTCAATCCCAAACCAGTTCCAAAGTACTACTGCCCAACCTACTTTACATTTGGCTTGGTAGTAACCGTTGAGAAAGTACATTTTATCATGCAAGTCTGGGTCTCCAGAGGACATAGGAGTTATTTCCAGATAGCAAATTGGGCTACCAGACTACTTCACTGCCACAGTAAATTCTTTGATTTTCTGTCCAGCAGGATTTGATAATTGCTGTGTAACAGAGACCTCTCTGTATTTCCTACCTTTCCCTTTTTGAGTTATTAAACAAAATGATGGGAAGCCATTGTTCTGGACTGGCTTCTTCCAGGAGGCTCAAAGAAACCAAAATAAAATGAAACCATTCATGCTAAATGTTAGGTAATCAAATGGAAACTTTTACAAAGCACATAAATCCCAAAATGGACCAGGTTTTTAAATTTTTTTTTATGTTTTGGTCTTCTCAAACAGGAGATTCCAGCATAATAAGGAGGCCCCCTCTGCTCTGTCCCTTACAAAAAGTAGTCTGAAACAACCATACTTTTCCTATTCTTCTTCGTCCCTGTTCCCAGTTTACAAAACCCACTGTTCTATTTCCCAGTGGAATTTGAGAACAAATAAATTTATTTATAATGGTGACAGAGTGATGTCAAGGCTTAAAGTTTTGATCAATCTCTCAAAATTGCCTACAGCTACCTCCTTACATATTTTAAGTCTGGCCTAAAGTTTCTCTATACATAGTGAACTATAATCCAACTGAATGCATGAACAGACTGTAATCTACTCTTACACCAGCCTCTGAGTTTTGGCCAGTCACAGGTGGTCAGCTGTTTAAACTGTGTTCAGATAAAGCAAATGCCAAGCTGTAACCAATCTGGCTGTTTTTGTACTTTGCCTTCTTTTTTCTGTCCTTAAGTATTATCTGATCATGTGGCATCCCCCAGGGTTATGCTGAACCTACTCCAAATTGTTCTTGCTCAGTTAAACTCTGTTTAATGTAGTTTGCCTTAAGTTTTCCTTTTAACAAAAGTGGGAGTTTTATCATGTTTATCCCAAAGTGCTGGGATTACTGTGTCCGGCCTCCATCCACCCTTTCAATGGAAAACTTCCCTCGCCCGCCACCACGCCTGGTTAATTTTTGTACTTTTAGTAGAGATGGGGTTTCACCATATTGGCCAGGCTGACCTTGAACTCCTGACCTTGTTATCCACCTGCCTCAGCCTCCCAAAGTGCTAGGATTACAGGCGTGAGCCACTGCGCCCAGCCTCCATCCACCCTTTCAAATGGCTGTACTTTTTAGGGTGAGAGCTCAGCTGTTGTTATGAAGAATCCAATGTCATACATTGGTTTAAAGAACAACTATGTTTATAGTGTTCTTATATAATGGCTTCCAGGTGAGCAGATCTGTTTCCAAACTCATTCAAGGACTTGGTTTCCTTCAGTTTTGCAGCTCCATTATGCTTTAGGCCATTGTCACTCTCTGCAGAGTCAAAGTTGAATCAACTTTCAGACTAGATTCCAGCAAACGGGAAGGGGAAGCAGAGCCTGGAGGAGACCCTGACCAAAAATGACTCATATTCCTGTGGGTAGAACAGTTACATGGGCATTATTAACTGCAAGGAAAGCTGGGGATGTGGTTGGATAGGCCAGCTATGAGCTCGTCATAGCCGTTTACTATGTTTTTATTTCCTTCAACCGCCACTCATACAAGGAAACTGTGTTTATTATATTCGTCTTTTGATGATGAAAACGGGAGCATGATAGCCAGCTTTTACTTTATCAAAAAATATTAGAACAGCATACAGCTCTGAACAAAATGTTAGTATTTTTGTTTGTTTGTTTGTTTTTGGGTTTTTTTCGCCAATGTCCCTTTCCTGGGATTTCTGTAAGGGACTTCTTACTGGCATTCTTTATTAAGTTCTAGTCTCCCATAATCAACAATAGTCTCCTAATTTCCAAGTCCACTACCTCAGCAATCATATTCTGTGCTTCTTCATGGTGTTCGACACTCCTGACCACCCTTTTCTTTCAACAAATGCACTCCCCCTCTGGTGTTACTTTGCCCTGGTAACTCTATAACAGTCTATTTGCTAGCCTTTGCATCCACCCTTTCTTCTTCTTCTTCTTTTTTTTTTTTTTTTTTTTTTTTTGACAGAGTCTCGCTCTGTCGCCCAGGCTGGAGTGCAGTGGCAGAATCTTGGTTCACTGCAAACTCCGCCTCCCAGGTTCAAGTGATTCTCCTGCTTCAGCCTCCCTGTAGTTGGGACTACAGGCGCCCGCCACCATGCCTGGCTAATTTTTGTACTTTTAGTAGAGATAGGGTTTCACCACATTGGCCAGGCTGGCCTTGAACTCCTGACCTTGTGATCCACCTGCCTCAGCCTCCCAAAGTGCTGGGATTACAGGCGTGAGCCTCTGCACCCAGCCTCCATCCACCCTTTCAATGGAAATCTTTCTGGGTCAGTTCTCAACTCTCTTTGATTCTTATTCCACACTCTCCCTGCTGGGTCACATTCATTTCCCCTTCCTCAGATATCAATTTTTATGAAGATGATGCCTGAATCAATTTGTCTGACTTGGACTTCTCTCTCTTGCATTTCAAACTGCCTGGTATATATTGCCATATAACTGTTTTCCCAGGAGATCAAATATACATATTTTTACATCTGATAAGTGTATACGTTATAGGCATCTGTTAAATATTGGGCACTGTGCTAGGCCTTAGGAATACAATGAAAAATAAATGGATAAAGTCCTTGTTTGTTAGAGCTTATATTCTATGATGTAGAGATTAACTAGATGGATAGGCTTGCAGGGGGTGTTGGAGTGTTCTGGGTGAAGGTATAGCCTTCATACAGGCCCTGGAGCACAAAGTTCAAGGAACTAAAGATCATGGTGACTCTAGCAGAAGGGAAAGGAGCATATTGTTTACGAAGCAGCCGGGCGCGGTGGCTCACGCCTGTAATCCCAGCACTTTGGGAGGCCGAGGCAGGCAGATCACAAGGTTAAGAGTTCAAAGCCAGCCTGACCAACATGGTGAAACCCCATCTCTACTAAAAATACAAAAATTAGCCTGGCGTGGTGTATGCCTGTAATCCCAGCTACTTAGGTGGCTGAGACAAGAGAATTGCTTGAACCCAGGAGGCAGAGGTTGCAGTGAGCCGAGATTGTGCAACTGCACTCTAGCCTGGGAGACAGAGTGAGACTCTGTCTTGAAAAAAAAAAAAAAAAAAAGGCAGGTGCAGGCGCAGGATAGACTGTGCAGTACTGGTACACCATGTTAAGATTTTGCTCTTTATACTAAAAACTACTGAAAGACATTAGCAATGTTTTAAGCAGACTTGATCATATTTGCATTGGAAAGATCACACTAGCTCTGGGGAACAGGCTATGAGGGATATTTTGTAAGTACGGTAGACAGGATTTGGTGGGAAATTTAATAGGGAGAGGAGAAAGGGAGGTATAATGGTTAATTGCTGGGTTTTTGGACTTGAATAATTGCATGGACGGTGGTACCATTCGCTGAGACAGGGAGTGTTGGAAGAGGACCAGATTTGAGGGAAGATAGGTATTAAACAGGCAGCTGGACATATTGACTTATACCTCACAGTAGAGATGTAAATTTCTGGGCCAGAGATGTAAATTTATAATTTTTTTTTTTTTTTTTTGGAGACAGAGTTTTGCTCTTGCCCAAGCTGGAGAGGAGTGGTGAGATCTCAGCTCACTGCAACCTCTGCCTCCCGGGTTTAAGCAATTCTCCTGCCTGAGCATCCCAAGAAGCTGGGATTACAAGCGCCCCCCACCATGCACAGCTAATTTTTTGTATTTTTAGTAGAGACGGAGTTTCACCATGTTGGCCAGGCTGGCCAGGCTGGTCTCAAACTCCTGAACTCAGGTGATCCACCAGCCTTAGCCTCCCAAAGTGCTGGGATTACAGGCATGAGCCACTGTGCCTGGCCATAAATTTATAATTTTATATGGTAATTAAACCAAGGATATGAATGAGATTTCCTAGGAAAAGAGTATATAGTGAGAAGGAGAGAGGCCAAGAGAGGAACTCCAGAAATTTAATTGTTTAGTAGAAAGCATGACTGAGAAGGAGCAGTCAGAGAAGTAGGAGGAAAACCTGGAGCAAGGTACAATGGGAATGCCCCACAGTGTTGAACGTATTGAAGATATCAAGCGAGGGGGTCCAAAATACTGAAAGGATTTAGTGAAGTAAGAGTTGTTTATATGAAATGATGGGCAAAAACCAGGTAAGAAATACCTGAAAAGTGAATGAGAGAGGATATGGTTGGGAAGTGGTTGGAATATACAGCTCTGTGAAGGAAGAAGAGGTATGCCAGAAGCTAGGAGGGAGATCTGAGGTCCATAGGGGTTTGTTTATTCATTTTTTCTTTGAATATGTTTAAATGTGAATGGGAAGGAACCAGTCAGGAGGGAAAGGTTGAATTCACGATACAGCAAGTTTTCTAAGAGAACAGTGCTTTGAGTCCCTCACTCTCCACCCTCCCACTTCAGAGATGGGGTTTTGCCATGTTGGCTAGGCTGGTCTTGAATTCCTAACCTCAAGTGATCTGCCTGCCTCCGCCTTCCCAAAGTGCTGGGATTACAGGCAAGAGCCACCACACCCAGCCCCATTAGACTCCTAAATCCTCAAGATCAGAGGCCATGTTTTATTTCAGATTCGCTGTAGTGCTTTGCCTGTGGAAGATATTCAATATATTTTGTGGAGTTTGTCTCTGTCTTTTCTTGGGATTAGTCATTTGTAGAGACTTTTCTATATGCTATTCTTTTTCTCTTGGATTTCCATCAGATGTCACCTGATTGTATTCTTTTTTTTTTAGCCATCTGGGGCCCAATCACTACAAACAACAACAACAAACACAGTATGTAGATGGAAAATACATTCAAGTTAGTAAAACTGTGAACGAGGTCGGCATTTTGCTTGCATTTGTGTGAACTCTTTCTAGTCGGGGGATCAAAGCTAATTAATTAATTAATTAATTATATAGAGACGGGGGCCTCACCATGTTACCCAGGCTGGTCTCAAACTCCTAGGCTCAAGCGATCCTCTTGCCTTGGCTTCCCAAAGTGTTGAGATTACAGGTGTGAGCCACTGTTCCTTGTCGGGTTATATATATATATATACATATATATATTTTTTTGAAGATGGGGTTTCACCATATTGGTCAGGCTGGTCTTGAACTCCTGACCTCAGGTGATCCGCCCACCTCAGCCTCCCAAAGTGCTGGGATTACAGGCGTGAGCCATCTTGCCCAGCCGGGTTTTATATTTTTAAAATGTTAAAGGCAGTATTTTTGACTGTCTTCAAGGTGAGAGTGGTACATATCATTGGAATATGTACCACAGTGTAATCCCAGTGATTGTTTTCTTTTATCTTTATGGTAGGGTGGGAAGAGGACAGAAGGGTCTTGCCATCTCAGGAAGTCACCCTAAGCATCTGATTCCCTGAGATTTTCCTCAACATGCTTTGTTGAAGCTGCTTAAACCTGGCTACAGCAGCAGTAAGGGGTAAAATATGGACAGGATGGAATTAAAATTTGTTTTTTTCATTTTCAGTCTGGCTAATCACAGAACAATTGAATTACGATCTCAAAACAGTGGTTAAAAGCAGTTGATTTAATTTGGCAATAGCTAGTGGATTGTGCTGCTAATTAAGCATGTGTGTCCTACGCGTGGGAAGGTATATTCGGGAAGCAGGTATTTCTCAGTGCGTACCTGTCTAATATCGCTGACAGTTATAGCCACAGTCCCTTTTCCTCCCCTTGGGGTTTTGTTTGCAGCTCCTTTAAATGCCAAACATTTGTGCTAAAAATAGCTGTTCCATTTTCTTGTGACTCCACCCAGGTCAGTCTGCCTGCCTCCCTTGCTTCACAGGTGGGCATATCCACATGAAGGTTTTGTTAGCTAGTCTTTGTATTATTTCTTCTCCCCCTCCAACTACAGATGACCCACATTGCACTTCTGTGAGAGGGCTGCAGCATAGTCACTATGCAGTGTTCCCAAATAGCCTCTCGTAGAATGGATGCCAACAGCTGCATTCAGCTGCAGTGGTAGGAACTCTAAGGGAGTGCGCACCAGAGTAAACATTTCAAGTGGAAAAATGTCACTGCTGAGGGAAGTAGTCTCTTTTAACCTTTTAAAAACATTTCAAGACCTCACTAGACAGATCAGTGTGCAGCATCAAGTGAAAGGGAAGCGGAAACCATGAGAAGTCACCAAAGAATCTGGAAGAAGCTTGGAGGGAATGTCTGATCCTGACTCTAAGATGCACATTTTTATTTCATATTTCGATATTACAGATCTTGAGCTATATCTTACAACTGATAGGTGCATTTAATAATTTCCCCTGCTTATCATTCCAGCACCCCATAAAAGAAAGCCATTATTTAAACGAAATTGTGAAGCTTGCAATGAGTGATGTCTAGATCTGGGGAAACAACGCATTCACCAAGGTAAACCCACTAAGGCCTAGAGTTTACCCCTCAGCCATGTGAGGTAAGAATCCTCACTTGTGAGCACACAGAAGGACTTTTTGTTTTTACACCTTTATTGAGGTGTAGTTGATATACAAAACTGCACATATTTAATGTATACAACTTGTAGGGCTGGGCATGTGAATGCACCTATGATACCATCACCACAGTCAAGGAAATAAATATCCATGTCCTCCAAAAGCTTCCTTCTGTCCTTTTGCTTTTGTGTGTGTGTGTGTGTGTGTGTGTGTGTGTGTGTGTGTGTGCTAAGAACACTTAGTATGAGATCTGCTCCACTGGAAAATTTTTACGTATACAATACCATGTTGTGCACTACTGGCACCATGTTGTACAGCAGATCTTTAGAACTTACTCATCCTGTATAACAATAGCTTTATACCCATTGAACAACTCCGTTTCTCCCTTTCCCTATCTCCTGGCGACCACCACTTTATTTTCTGCTACTATCTATTGGACTATTTTAGGTACCCCATATAGGCGGAATCATGCAGTTTTCAGAAGTACATTTTCTTTCTTTTTTTTTTTTTTGAAACAGTTTTCACTTTGTTGCCCAGACTGGAGTGCAGTGGCGCAATCTTGGCTCACTGCAACCTCCCCCTCCCGGGTTCAAGCATTTCTCTGCCTCAGCCTCCTGAGTAGCTGTATATTACTGGCATGGGCCACCATGCCCGGCTAATTTTTGTATTTTTAGTAGAGACAGAGTTTCAACCATGTTGGTCAGGCTGTTTCTTGAACTCCTGACCTTGTGATCCACCCTCCTCGAACTCCCAATGTGCTGGGATTACAGGCGTGAGCCACCATGCCTGGCCCAGAAGTACATGTTCTAAGGAAAAGTCTAATACTTAGAAACCGTATTTTAATCAGAAGACAGCTTGGAAGATCTCCAGGTAGGGTGGGGAGTCCATTTCCACAATAAAGTTGGCCTTGTCAACAACTGCATAATATTCATTGGTCTTTGTGATTTTCCTTTTTGTAATCTTTCCTTATAGGTACCTTCACTATCTGTTTCTGATAAATCTATTTTTTTCTTCTATTTATTTTTTTCATAGAAATCCAGGCAGGTAGTATTAAAACATTTTTTTAAAAGGAAAGTTTTAAAATCTCTGGGCAGAATTATTCTACACTTAGGTGTTAATCCTCTTGAAGCACTCTCTCTTAAAAAGGAATTTGAAAGCTATAACACATACACACACACACACACACACACATTTTTATTCTAGCTACACTTAGAATTATAGGCTTGACAGGCACTCTGTTTCTTTCTTTCTTTTTTTTTTTTTTTTTTTGAGATGGAGTTTTGCTCTTGTTGCCTAGGCTGGAGTGCAATGGTGTGATCTCAGCTCACTGCAACCTCCACCTCCCGGGTTCGAGCTATTCTCCTGCCTTAGGCTCCCGAGTAGCTGAAGTTACAGGTGCCCACCACCATGCCCAGCTAATTTTTGTATTTTTAGTAGAGATGGGGTTTCACCACATTGGCCAGACTGTTCTCGAACTCCTGACCTCAGCTGATCCACCTGCCTTGGCCTCTCAAAGTGCTGGGATTACTCTGTTTCTTTATGTCATCCATTATGTTACATCATTGATTCTCAACCTTAGATGTACATTCAAATGACCTGACTCTCCCTTCACTTTTTTTTAGAGGAAGAATTATGCTTGTACATTATATCACAGGAACTATACATATATAAACTTCTTTTCAAAGATAGAGATGGGTCTTACTGTGTTACCCAGTCTGTTCTTGATCTCCTGGCCTCAAGCAATCCTCCTACCTAAGCCTCCCAAAGTTCTGGGAGTACAGGCATGAGCCACTGTGCCCAGGCTGTGTATACTCATTTATGCCTAATTTCTTTCACCCAGTAGAATGTTTGTAAGATTTCATCAGTGTTGTTGCATGTGGTTGTAGACTGTCAAATCCCAATGCTGTGTAGGGATCCATTGTATAACTATATTACATTTTACTTATCCTTTCTTAATAGGATAACGAAAATTTGGGGGATTTCCAGTTTTTGGTTATTTTGAATGCTGTTATGAACATTCTAGTACATGTCTTTTGGAAAACATATATGTATACATTTCTATTATATACCTAAGAGTCACATTGATGGGTTATAAGATATGCCTATATTATTAGGCCTGGTGTGGTGGCTCACCCCTGTAATCCCAGCACTTGGGGAGGCTGAGGCGGGCAGATTGCTTGAGCTCGGGAGTTGCTTGAGCTTGGGAGTGTGAGACCAGCCTGGGCAACACAGCGAAACCCTGTCTCTACAAAAAATACAAAAATTAGCCTGGTGTGGTGGCGCATGGCTATGATCCCAGCCACTAAGGAGGCTGAGGTGGGAGAATTGCTGTAGCCTGGAAAGTTGAGGCTGCAGTGAGCTGTGGTCGCACCACTGCACTCTGGCCTGGGTGACAGAGCAAGATCCTGTCTCAAAAAAAACAAAAAACAAAAAAACAAAAAACAAAAACAAAAAACAAAAAACAAAAGCTATGCTGATGCCGATATTCAGGCTAAGTATATATAGAGTATTTTCTTTAAATGAACATCAGACCACATGACTGACCTGCTAAAACCCTCACTGGCTTTCTTGTTTTTTGTTTTAAAACCCTCACTGGCTTTCTTGTTTTTTGTTTTTTGTCTTTGAGACAGTGTCTTCCTCTGTCACCAGGCTGGAGTGCAGTGGGGTGATCTCCGCTCACTGCAATATCTGCCTCCCGGGTTCAAGTGACATTCCTGCCTCAGCCTCCCTAGTGGTTGGGATTACAGGCGCGTGCCACCACACCCAGCTAATTTTTTTTCCTGTATTTTTAGTAGAGATGGGGTTTCAGTATGTTGGCCAGGATGATCTTGATCTTCTGACCTCATGATTCACCTGCCTGGGCCTCCCAAAGTGCTGGGATTACAGGCATGAGCCATCGCACCTGGCTGGCTTTCTCGTATAGTCTGAGTAAACTGTATTCCACACTACAAGGCCCATAGGACCAGTTGTATTCTCTGGCTTCAACTCATGTCACTCTTTTGACTCAGCCATGTTTGCTCCTGTTGAGTCGTCTTTCTGCATGTGGGTCTCCTGCTTTTTCCTTTGTTTGCCATATTCCTATTGCTAGTCCCTCTTCCCAGGCACAGGCAAGCCCACACTGCTCAGCTCCTAACAGGAAGCTTCTGTTCATCTTCCAAATGTCACTTTCCTGGAACTTTCTCTGACCATGATTATCTAAGTATCTCCATTTTATTTTCTCTAATTCTATCAAATTTCTTCATAGCACTTATGACAAATTTGACAGTATATACTAATTTTTGTTTCTGGTTATAATTCATAATTTTTGTTTCTTGTTTTCCTGTGTCTTAATCTAGCCTTGCGGTACTTTGAAAAACAGCTACATGAATACTCCACTCCCAGACATCTTGATATAATTATTTTGGAGGAGATCCTAGCCTTGGTATTTTTTTAAAGCCTCCCAAGTTCATGATTGCTTTATAACATGTGTAATATGTTATTAATAGTACATTCCCATCATCATTAATATTGAAGACCACTGGACCAGTCCATGTGACACCTCATTTTATGTATTAGGGAATTATATTGCTTAACAGAGAATGTAAACTATGTTCACTGTTACACAACTGGTTACTACTATGACTGGGACCGCTTCATTTTCTAATGCCATTGCTCTTCCAGTGCAAGGCAAATTCTGGTGTTGCATATTCTAATTATTTGTGCATGTCTGTCTCCCTCACTGAATTGTAAGTTCGTGAACAACTGGGACTATGTTTACCTTTCCATTCTTCATAGCACCTGTATAATTCCTTGTTCATAGCAGACCGTCAATAAATGTGTTGAAATCAAATAATATAACCATTTAGATTACTTATCTGACACCTATATAATAGCTTCACTGAGCTGTTTCTGTTTTGTACCTTAAGCACTGACATTTTGTTATTTCAGAATCTTTTTTCTTTATACAGTAAAAGGCTGAATCAATTTCAGAGCCTTGAAGCCAAAGAGGTTTGAGGATCCTCGAAAGTAAAGTAGCTTTTCTGGAGTGTTAAAATATCAATAACAACAGGGATTTTCTTCATCTATGGTTGGACATATTATTCACCAGTGTTAGAAAATAGTCTCCTCAGTCAGGAAGAGTTTCTGGTTATTTCAAGAACTATAGATTACTATGTACTTACAGGCCTCACTTTACCTACGGTATTTGACTCAAATTCAAATGAAAAATTTACTCATCGGTAAATTTATTTCTGATAATTTGTTTTTTTATAAAAAAAGGGAAAAACAATAAATTCAAAGACCCAGAACTCTGTCATAAATTAATAAGGTAGTTCTGGTCCTAGTCATTTTGGGCTCGTCCCAAAGAAAGTGAAAATATAATTATCAATAAAATCTAAGAAATTTGTGGTTGGAACATAGGAGAAGCTACCTACAATTATCTGGAGGTTGTGTTTCTAACAAGTAGAGTGTCTGGCAAATTTTCATCTGGTAAGATTAAGGCCTATTAGGAAATAGAGAATATGGTAGAAACAACTAAAATAACATTAAAATAGGTTTTAAAAATTCACAATTTTTAAAATTTTAAAATTTTCACAAAAATTCAAGAAAGAACCCATTTTATTAATATAGCAGTCTGCTCCAGAATCATCTTCTATCATTGATCAAGAAACATTGCTATTGGCTTGAAGATCTACTGAGGCCTTAGGCTTTGTTTCATATGAAAGGCGCTTCCTTTACAGTGTTCTGAGGCAGTCCCTGCTGGCTTAAAATGTAATGTCTCGTGCTCTTGCATTCTTGTTTTGTTCTTGCAAGTCTTTGCAAAATGCTAAACTCACAAATGATTGTGTTGCTCAACGGCATGTTTTCTAGCGGTATATGGAGAGAGTTCAATGTAATCAGATCTTTCTGCACCTCTTCTCAGACCTGCCCCCATGTTCCACCCGGAGAAGCAGGCAGGGGAAATTAGCAAACAGTGAATACTGAGGAGGAACTTTAAAAATGTAGAGTGATTGAAGTGATTACTGTCCGGTGCCTATTGTAAAAAAAATGTAGAGTGATAATATGCTTTGGCTGTGTCCGCATCCAAATCTCACCCTGAATTGTAATAATCCCCACCTGTCAAGGGCAGGGCCAGGTGGAGAGCGTTGAATCACTGGGGCGGTTCCCCCCATACTGTTCTTGTTGTAGTGAAGAAGTCTCGGGAGAGTTGAGGGTTTTATAAAGGAGAGTTTCCCTGCGCAAGCTCTCTTGCCTGCGGCCATGTAAGACATACCTTGAATTGTAATAATCCCCACCTGTCGAGGGCAGGGCCAGGTGGAGATAATTGAACTACCGGCAGTTTCCCCATACTATTCTTGTTGCAACAAATAAGTCTCGCGAGAGCTGAGGGTTTATAAACGGGAGTTCCCCTACAGAAGCTCACTTGCCTTCGTCCACGTAAGACGTAACTTGGCTTCTCGTTCGCTTTCCGCCATGACCGTGAGGCCTTCCCCTGCCATGAGGAACTGTGAGTAAATTAAACCTCTTTCCTTTACAGATTACCTAGTCTTGGATATGTTTTTATTAGCAGGGTGAGAACAGACTAATACAAGTGATAACATAAAACCAGTGACCTCGAAACCATTGCTGGAAAGGGACTTAACAATATTTACAAGGCTCTCTTTCTACTCCAGGTTTTTGTGGGAAGTGTTTTTTCATTTTTATATTCCTAGCACTTCTCCAAGTGTTAAGTGACGAATAGATGCTTATTCTGTAATTGCTGAATGAATCATGAATGTGACATTTGAGGTTTATTATACAGTAATAGCCCCTTGTCTATTACCTCTTTTCAAGTAAACTTTTTTGTTCTGTAATTTTCACAATCTCCTTAGGGATAAAATCAGAAAATAAATTTATTTTTGTTTTACTTAGTTAGTTGGAATTTACTCGGCGGAAGCAATTTACTCAGTGAATGAAATTTAGAACGAGTCTTATGAGTTCTCTGCTTACACGGAGGTAATAAAAGGTTCCGTGGTCAGCAATTAAAATGCCCACAAACAGTCAAAACTCCAATTCTGATTTACATTTAACAAGTTCTTCCTGTTAGGGAAAGGGGATGTGGTGAGGAGTGGGGAGAGAGGAAGGTCTAGATTCTGATCTAGTGTTGGTTTCCTCTGGCTTTGGCCCTCATTAAAGCTGATTCTTTTTCTCATGGTTTCTTTCTTGGGACCTTCAGAGGCCCTCCCCCACTGCATCCCTTGGGAATCTCACCAGTAATTTCAGTGACCCAGACTAATGGCTCTGTGGCAGCCAGTCACTTCCTGGTAAATACTTTAGCTTTCTTTGCCCAGTGTCTTCTTGGAGGGCATGCCATGCGTTGCTGCCTCTCCTTCACTCGAGCAATTTTTGTATTTTCCGAGTCAGATATTGAATCACCTAGTATTCTAAATGACACCGATCTACTTTTAAATCCCTCTCTACCCTAGCTGAAAGCGGGCATTCTTAGGGTAACTAGCCAGCCTGGTTTGCCTGGGATTGTTCTGTTTTTTATTTTAGCTTAATTTAAAAAAATTTTTAACACCCCTCTCAGCTCATACCTGATGCCTGGGATTTTTCTGGTTACAGCACTGAAACTCCTGCTTTCCTGGAAACTTCTCCCTGGGATGCAAAAAGGTACTTTTTCCCCCCCAGCAGATATGGAAGGTTGGGAGAAAAGCATAAAACTCCTATGGCAGCCCCAAATAGGGATGAAAAACTACATTGTTTTCAGTGTCAAGTACATGTGGTATAAATTATCCATCTTCCATAGTCGCTGTCATAAGGTACCACTCAATAGTACCTAGGATGACCAGTGATTCAACAGGGCCACAATGACACAGCTATGCTAGACAAAACAACACAAAATATCACACACATAATTATATAATATATAACAAATAGTTATATACTAGTATATTATTACTTTAAGAAAAACATGAAATTATTTTACATTTCATATTTATGGTGTTTTTGAAATTATGTATTTCCTTTCTTACACAAATGCTATTACTGATAGAAAATAATAGGACTAGCTCATAGTGGCAACTAAGACAATAGGAGTAATTAAATCAATAATATGTATGAGAATACAATAATTTGTTTCTGTCTTTGGATACAGCAAAATGTGTATGTATACATACAGGTATATGTATACGCATATGTATACATATATAAACACATGCATGCACACATACATGCGCACACACATGCACGCATATACACATGCATACATACACATATGCACACACACGTATACATACATGCATGCACACACATGCATACACACATGTATACATGCATACACATAAATATGTATACATACACCTGTACACATACATGTATACACTTGCAAACTACACACCCACACATACACGCATACATATGTATACACATGCATGGGTATGTACATATGCACCCATACACGTATACATGTGTGCACATACATACATGTACATGCATATTCGTGTGCACATGCACGTATACATGTACACACCATGTATATACATGCACACAAATTCAAAAATGCTAAACATATTCAAAATTAGAATTGTGTGTGCTATAGGAATTTTTGCTCCAAGGAGGATAAGAATGAAAACCTGTACTTTTTTTTTTTGAGGTGGAGTCTCACTCTGTCACCCAGGCTGGAGTGCAGTGGTGCCATCTTGGCTCACTGCAACCTCCACCTCTCGGGTTCAAGGGATTCTCCTCCTCAGCCTCCTGAGTAGCTGGGATTATAGGCGTCCACCACTACGCCGGGCTAATTTTTGTATTTTTAGTAGAGATGGCGTTTCACCATGTTGGCCAGGCTGGTCTTGAACTCCTGACCTCAGGTGATCCACCCACCTTGGCCTCCTAAAGTGTTAGGATTACAGGCATGAGCCACCATGCCGGCCTCCAGATCAAGTCTTGACCAAAATTATTGGCATATTTCTTTTTCTTTCCCCCACAAAATACTATGTTAATGAATGAAGTGGGAGAAATTGGTTATCCATGGAAACATCAGAACAAAACCAAACAAAAACAAATCAGCCTGTTTTAGGGGCAAATGTTGGCAGTGACCACATAGGTGTACTCTGGGTAGAGAACATCTTGACCCAATGACTTGACTTGTCAGTTCTTTTGGCAGTTAATATGCCTTTTGTTGAGATGGATACATCATATTTGAGAGCCTGATAGTTTAACATTTAGGTCTGTTGACTAACTCACATGTAAACCAGTGAGACTTGATGACCTGAGCAGTTTGGCTGTAGGAACAAAATATGTTGGCTAGATAATAGGAAGTGCTAAACCCCTAACTGAACATATTTCTTGCTAAAAGTCTATAAATTGACACACTGGCTTATACATGAGGATTTTGAGAGTTTTGTTACTGTTAGGTGGTGTCTTTGAACTTGGCCAATCATGAGACTTGGGAAAGTAAAACTTGTAGGTGTTTGTAAGGGTGAACTCTGTATTTTTGTTAATGTACTGAAGTACTGTCACTCTTTGTGGCTTTGTGTCAGAAGCCTGGGGAGATTTTAGGCGTTACTCCAATCTCATCATGCTATTTGTAGTTGAATTTCTACAATAATAATGGGATATCCTAGTGTTAGTATAGACTATTACAACTGGGAACCATCAGCAGGTGAGGAGCTCAGACACTGGCACCGTGTGTGTGTGTGTGTGTGTATTTGTGTGTGTGTGTATTTGTGTGTGTGTGTGTTTGTGTGTGTGTGTGTGTGTGTGTGTGTGTGCTTGTGTGTGTGTGTGCTTGTGTGTGTGTGTGTTTGTGTGTGTGTGTGTGTGTGTGTGTGTGTGGTTAGGATGCAAGAGGAGAATTTGGATGAGAATATTAGGTGAGCCCACAGGCAGAAGGGAATAAAGAAAGGCGGTATTAGCTAATTTCATATGCTATTTACTATGTGCCAGGTATTTTCTTAAGCACTTTTACGTTTATTAACTCGTTTAATTTTTATAAAGCTCTGTGGGGTCAGTACAATTGACCTCCTTATTTTAAGTATAAAACCGAGACACTTAGAGTTTAAGTAAACTACCCAAGGTAGAGTAGGATTTGAACTCAAGATGTCTGGTTCTACAGTTGGTGCTTTTGACCATTAAACAACTATCATCACAGGACCATATAAGAATTCCAGTGACTAGGAAAAGATCTCAGAGCTGGCATCTGGAATTACTTATTCCCGAGTGCTAGAGGCAATGGCTTTATACCCCTCCTCCCTTGGGACACTGCAGCTAACATCTTTAGCATTTATTGAGTGCCACTCTATACTAGATATTAAGCTAGGCATTTAATACTATCACTTAATAATTTAGGGTTAGTTCTAGAAGGTGCATAATGAAACCAAATGCCAGATGGTGATGACGATAATAAAAAGATTATGATACTCTAAAGTACAGTGACAACATTGATAACAATGAAAATGGCAGCTAATATTTGTTAAGGGTCTTTATTGTGCCAGGCGTTGTGCTAAACACCTTTTAGACACTATGTCATTTATAACTTCCCCAAAGCCTGAGGTGAGGACTATTATTTGGTAGAATTGTTGCATTTGCCAGTTTTTTTCATTTAAGCCACAGAGGGGTTAAATTATTTGCTAACATATGACTCTGGTTGAGGGCAGAAGAGAACTAACAGGAGGGAGAATGATTTTGAAAATTGTGGAGATTAAATGTGTAAATATTTAGACAAGTGGTTTGTATCATAAACAGTTATACAAATGAAAGATTGCTTTTACTATCTGCCCTGATTTTGCTGTATACCGAAAGGACTCAGAGACCAGGTGGCAGGGAACACACTCTGCCCCATCCCATTGGAGGATGCTGGCAGCAAAAGCCTCCACCATCTGGCTTGGCAGTGCCAGGCTCTTACCTCGCCCAGGTGTCTGTGCAGATAAGATGGTGGGAGGGAAGGCAGAACCTCGAAATCCATAATCCCCAAATTCTCAAGGGAGACCAAAATATGCTGTTGCTTTCTGGAAGCAACATTTTTTTTCCTGCTCAGGGAAATGAAAGTTATCTCAGTTTGAATTAAGCTTTCAGTTCAGTCTTATCCATTGGCCAAGTTAGTTTTTGGCCAATCTCTACTATCTTCCATGGGTCCTGCTTGATGCTGCCTCTTCTGGAAGTGAGAATGGTGACTCATCCCTACCATGCCAATTTCCCAAGGGATAAAAAGGAGACTTCCACAAATATTTCTCTTCAGTAGATGGTGAAGGTTCTGTAAGGAGATCATACAACTAGGGAAACCCCCTTCTGACCATGACACTTTCCTTTTCAAAACATCTCTGTAATTCTTCAGTGCTTGCAAAATCAATCCCAAAATCCATGAGCCATCATTCAAGGCCCATTAAAACCAAACTAACCATTCTTGTCTAGTCACTTCTGCCTCCTAGAGGTGTATGTGCAAGTGGGAAATGGTGGTGAAATTAACATCCTGGTGGTGAACCTCTGACTAATGGGAAACCAGCCACCCTTTCCAATCCTACTGAGTAAGATGCATTTTATGTGACATCTCGTGTGCAGTTCCACAGATCCAGCAATGAGTGGTACTTAGCTGTGGCCAGATTCGAAAATGCGTTCTTACACTGGTTCTCCCTCCTTCCTTGCTTCCCTTCTCTTGTCACTCACTTCTGTTCCCTAATCAAGTACTAAATTGTGTGCAAGATCTGTTCTGCCTCAAGCTTTGCTTTTTGGAGAAGCCGGTAAAAACAGTTAAGAACGTAGTTTTTGGAGATCCTTATTTTCATTTGTCAAAAATCTTAAAATCATTATTTAAGAGCATGTAAGATTATTGAATAAGAGAAGGGCTCAGACTCCGCACTGTGTGGTTTTGAATCCTGGCGTCACCACTTAAAGACTGAGCGACTGGGCTGGGTGTGGTGGCTCATGCTTGTAATCCCAGCACTTTGGGAGGCCAAGGCGGGCAGGTCATGAGGTCAAGAGATCAAGACATGCCTGACCAACATGGTGAAAGTCTGTCTCTACTAAAAATACAAAAATTAGTTGAGGCTGGGCGCGGTGGCTCACACTTGTAATCCCAGCACTTTGGGAGGCCGAGGTGGGCAGATTATGAAGTCAAGAGATTGAGTCCATCCTGACCAACATGGTGAAACCCCATCTTTACTTAAAAAAAATACAAAAATTAGCTGGGCGTGGTGGCGCGCGCCTGTAGTCCCAGCTACTCAGGAGGCTGAGGCAGGAGAATCGCTTCAACCTGGGAGGTGGAGATTGCAGTGAGCTGAAATAGTGACTCTGCACTCCAGCCTGGTGACAGAGCAAGACTCCATCTCAAAAAAAAAAAAAAAAAGTTGGGTGTGGTGGTGTGTGCCTGTAGTCCCAGCTACTCAGGAGGCTGAGGCCGGAGAATCGCTTAAACCTGGGAGGTGGAGGTTCAGTGAGCCGAGATCGTGCCACTGCACACTAGCCTGGGTGACAGATTGAGACTTCATTAAAAAAAAAAAAGTGTGCAACCTTGCTGTGGCAGATATTATGGAACAACTTGTTCAAACCTCGTTTTACTCTCCTTCTAGGTGGATATTGAAAGGTTAAAATCTATATTCTCCACACTCTAATGCAGGTAGCATTCTGGATGTGAGTGCATGCACTTGTATGATATTTGAAAGGCAGAACCGAATCAGAGACCATTCTCTTCTTCCTTCTTGGCTTCTCTTACTGGTGAGCAAGGCTGCAACAATTCCTGCAGAGTGACCCTCCATTCTCTTGGGTGTTGACAGACAGTTGCAATGATAAAATGATCTAAATGTTTCCTTTCCTGATCCTTGGCCAGAATAAAATGAACAAGAAGATGCCCCCAACTGGCAAAAGACTATCAGTTAAATAATTAGTGAATCTGAAAGTGGGACTTTCAGAACAGTAGCTTTCAAGGAACAACACTAAATTGGCCCTAAGACTGCAGTAATTGCAAAAGTAGATATGAGCAGCAACTTATCTCTTTTGAAATAATGTTTCCCTTGAGTGGAGGACTTACTTGGAGTTTCATCTTTATTCGCTCTTACCATGTGATGATGGATAAAACACTTGGATTCTCTGAGGGTTCTGTTCCCTATCTATAATATGTAAGTGATGATTCCAACCCTGTGCGAGGGTCATGGGTGTGAAAGTGCCTGTAGAGGGTGTCTACCTCTGTGTCTTTGGCTATATGTATGTCTGTACATCTGTATATATCTGTATATCGAGTGTATAGGCTCAGAATCTCCTATAGAAATGCATAGAACACCCTCTAGTGTTCAACAGGAGAAAGTGCCCGGCCCATGACACACAGCAGGATCTAAATTGCCTTCCATAAAGCAATGGTCCCCCACGTGTCCTGGGGCCAGCTTTCTAAGACTGCCCTTGAGAGGCAGAGGTGGATGGTCCGGAGTGGGTGCCCCTGTATGTACAGACATACAGATGTGTATGCGTGTGTGTGTGTGTGTGTGTGTGTGTGTAAATGCATCTGTGTAGGTCTATGTGAGTTTATCTGAATATGTTTTATGTTTCTAGTTAAATTTGTATGTCTGCATTTTTATGGGCATATCACTATGTGCATGGGTGTGTGTTCATGTGCACATGTGCTAGTTTGTATATAAGTATTTTGTGAAGGTGTGTTACGTACATGATTTTGGATAGATGTCTGTCCATGTAACTGAAAACATGTATGTACGTGGGTAAGTTTTTGCCTGCATTTCTGTGTGATTTCAGTAACATTCGAGTGTATAGGCTCAGAACCTCCTATAGAAATGTACAGAGCACCCTCTAGTGTTCAACAGGAGAAAGTGCCCTGTCCGTAACACACAGCAGGGCCTAAATTGCCTTCCATAAAGCAATGGTCCCCACATATCCATGGTCGGCTTTCCAGGACTGTCCTTGAGAGGCAGAGGTAAATGGTCTGGAGAGGGATGCCCCTGTGACAGAGAACTCCTCAAAGAATGTGACTTACAGGAAGATGCTTGATGATGTGAGGTGAAAATCAGCATTGCTGCCTGTGGGGGACAGGATCACCAGGGAGCCAGCAGGACATAGGGGTAAGAGTTTATTATGCTTCATTTCTATTTGGCGAGTCAGTAAGAAGGTGGTTGGTACATAATCAGATTGCAGTGGCAAGGAAACCTACCTCTGTTCTTGTACGTTTGAGGATCTGCCCTTGAGAAGCTGATCCCAGAATATACTATATTCCTATATGGCTCTGGATAGAGGATGTTGGGGCTGACAGCATCTGAAGTACATAGGTGCTGCTTATGGAACGTTTACTCTGTGTGAGGCACCGGACTAACTCCTTTATGTACTATCTCGTTTGATTCTCTAAACAGCTACACAAAGTGAATATTATTAATAAGTCTGTTTTCTCATCTCAAAGATGAGAAAAATGAGGCCAACAAAGCTAAATAATTTGTCCAAGGACACACAGTTGAGAGGCAGTAAAACCAGATTTTGAATCCAAATCATCTAAAGTCAAAGTGCTGTCCTCAATCATTACAGGGCATTCCATGGTCCAAACCACCATTTTATAAAAGACAACATGAAAACCAGAAGCAGGGCATTTGCTGCCAATTTGATATAACTGGAAGGAAAATGCTGATGCCTTAAGAAAGCATGTGAAATTTTGGCAAGGGTGCTAAGACCATTCAACAAAAGAACAATCTTTTCAATAAACGATGCTGGAAAAATATCCACGTACGAAAGAATGAAGTCTGACCCTTTATACCATACACAAAATTAATTAAAAATGAATCAAAGACTTAAACAGAATATTTAAAATTATAAAACTCTCAGAAGAAAATACGGGGAAAAGTTTTTTTATGACATTGGATTTGGCAATGACTTTGTGAATATGATACCCAAAACACAGATATCAAAAGAAAAAATAGATAGATGATCAAAATTAAAAACTTTTAGGAATTGATGGACACACTCAACAGAGCTGGGACTACAGGGGCATGCCACTATGCCTGGTTAATTTTTACATTTTTAGTAGAGACAGGGTTTCACTATGTTGGCCAGGCTGGTCTTGAACTCCTGACCTCAGGCGATCCACCTGCCTTGGCCTCCCAAAGTGCTGGGATTACAGGCATGAGCCACCATTCCCAGCCCACAATTACTTTTTAAAAATAAGTTTAGTGTAGCCTAAGTGTATAGTGTTTATGATAAAGTCTATAGTAGCGTACGGTAATGTCCTACGTCTTCACATTCACTCACCACTCTCTCTGCCAGAGAAACTTCCAGCCCTACACATGTCATTCATGGTACTGGACTATACAGGTAACCATTTTAAAAATCTTTGGTTTTTCAAGATGGGGTCTTGCTATGTGCCAAAGCTGGAGTATAGTAACTACAGGCATAATCATAGCACATTGCAGTCTCAATCGACTGGCCTCAAGTGATCCTCCCTCATCAGTTTTCCAAATAGTTGAGACAACAGGCATGCATCACTATGTTTGGCTCATTTTAAAAATCTTTTATATTGTATTTTTTATCATGCCTTTTAGTTTTTAAGTTCAGGGGTACGTGTGCAGGATGTGGTTTGTTACATAGGTAAATGTGTGCCGTGGTGGTTTGTGGCACAGATCATTTCATCACCTAGGTATTAAGCCCAGCATCCATTAGCTGTTCTTTCTGATGCTCTCCCTCCTGCCACCCCCTGACAGGCCCCAGTGTGTGTTGCTCCCCTCTGATATGTCGATGTGTTCTCGTCATTTAGCTCCCACTTACAAGTGAGAACATGAGGTATTTGATTTTCTGTTCATGCATTAGTTTGCTGAGGATAATGGTCTCCAGCTCCATCCATGTCCCTGCAAAGGACATGATCTCATTTATTTCTATGGCTGCGTAGTATTCCATGGTGTATATTATCATACCTTTTCTATATCTGGATATATTTAGATACACAATGCTTACCATTTGTTCTAATTTGTTCTAATTGCCTACAGTATTTAATACAGTAACATGCTGTACATGTTTATAACCTAGGAGCAGCAGGCTATATCATGTAGCCCAGGTGGCTAGTAGGCCATACCATCTAGGTTTGCGTAAGTACCATCTGTTAGATTCGCACAATAACAAAATTGCCTAACAACTCATTTCTCAGAATGTGTCCCTGTCATTAAGTGATACATGACTGTATATATACGCAACAATACTATTCAGGCATAGAAAACAATGTTTTGTCACTTAGGGGAAACATACATGAACCTGGAGGTCATGATGTTAAGTGAAATAAGTCAGGCACAGAAAGAGAAATACTGCACGGTCTCACTCACATGTAAAATCTAAAGAAGTTGATCTCCTAGATGTAGCAAGTGTAATAGTGCTTACCAGAGGCTTAGTGGTGGTGGTATGTGGGAGCATGAGGGGAGGGAAGATAGGGAGAGACTGGTCAACAGGCACCAAATCACAATGAGATACAATGAATAATCTGTGGTGTTCTATTGCTTGGTCGGGTGACTATGGTTAACACTATTGTATTTATTAAATTAAAAAAGAAAATAATTCCCTTCTAAGAGCTTCTGGTTCTATGAAGCAGCAGCCCATCTGCTGAGGTTGTGGGAGACAGAAGTTTGAAGAAAGTAGAGAAACTTGGTAACAGTTTTCAGGAGGATGTACAGGAGTGTTGGCTAAGGACATGCGATGTAAGTGCCACATAGTGGACACTGAGTAAAAATACTTGAAGTATGAGTGCATAAGAATCGTAGTTGACCATTAATGGTATATGATGAGTTTATGGCAGTACCAGTATTCTTATGTGAATGATCTTACTTGAGGATAGCTTGGAAAAGGCAGAGAATTTGGATTTCGTAGGCCAAAGTGATGGAGAATGGCTATTTGGGAGGCTGCTTAAGTGATAGATCATACAATCTATAATGGTAAGGGAAAAACTAATGATGAAGTTACTGACAGAGAAAGTAGTAGAATTGCTGTATAGAAGGTACTGACAAGGGGAATTAGCATGTGGATGTAAGCTGGAAGGACTGGAGGCCTAGTTTGGAGGGTGAGAAATTCGACTTGTATTTTTTCTGAAGGATGAGCTGTTCCTGGTGAATAAGGCCTAGGTTGTGGCCCTTACTGTACTGGAATGGAGGCAAAGGACTCTGAGATGAAACAGTCTAAATCTGGGAATTGAGGAGCCAGTTTATTTGACGGTGCATCACAGGGATGTATAGGTCTCTCGAGATATCTCCCTCGTCTTAGATATCCCTGACCTCCACCCCCTCCTGCGTCTTCCTCAACCTTCCAGGGTCTCTGAGTCAACCTTCCAGGGTCTCTACCTCAACCTTCCAGGGTCTCTACAACTGTCTGAACTCAGATTTGACAAGCAAGTGTCAGGAGCTGAAGGGGCAATCATGAATAGCTAATAAACATGTAACAGTCAGTTTAAAAAAACTTTTAATTTCAAAGGTACATGTGCTGGTTTGTTATAACTTGCGGGATATGGCATTATTCTTTACTAGTAGTGATGAAAATGAGAATGAAAACCAAAATGAAAAACCGTTTCATACCCATCATACTGGAAAAATTTAAAAACATCTGAGAGCCAGGTGTGCAGTGGCATGAGTCTATAATCCCAGCTTTTCAGAGGGTTGAGGCAGGAGGATGGCTTGAGCCCAGTAGTTGAAGTCTAGCCTGGGCAACGTAGTGAAGATCCCGTTTTAAAAGAAAAAAAATCTGAGAATATCAAATATATTGAGCTCATGGAACAGTATCTCTTCTGTGCTGCTGTGGGAATTTATGTTAGTATCATCAATCACTCCTAAGTATATATCCTTACGTGTTTCTCTAAACATCTAATAGGATAGTTAGGATTTTTTTTTGTAGCATTATTTGCACTAGGAATAAAATGGTAATATTCTAAATATCATTCCAAGTGTAACTGCTGCCATCTTTCTATTGGGGTTTAAAAAATCTTTTTCTTATTAAATTTAGGAGCACTTTATTTTGGATACAAAGAATTAAAGATGTAATATAATTTTATTCCATATAGTATGGAATTAAAGGAATGCTATAAATTCATTGAAAAGGGATTAACTAAAACTACCTGTATCAACTTAAATAAATTTCACAAAAAGTACAAAACAAGGTATGGAAGAATACATTCAGTTTGATACCATATGAAGTTTAAAAACATGCAGAACTGGCCAGGCATGGTGGCTCATGCCTGTAATCCCAGCACTTTGGGAGGCTGAGGTGGGCGGATCACTTGAGGTCAGGAGTTCGAGACCAGCCTGGCCAACATAGCAAAACCCCATCTCTACTAAAAATACAAAAATTAGCCAAGCGTGGTGGCAGACGCCTGTAATCCCAGCTACTCAGGGGCTGAGACAGGAGAATCACTTGAACACAGGAGGCGGAGGTTGCAGTGAACCAAGATCACACCACTGCACTCCAGCCTGGGCAAAAGAGCAAGACTCCGTCTCAACAGCAGCAGCAACGATGACAACACCCATGCAAAACAATGACATGTTTTAAAGGCATTTATACCTTTATAGTAAAAGTTCTGAAAAAAGGCCTAGAGATGAGGAATACTGAAGCTGATGTTTAGCTGTGAGGTGGAGGAAGGCTGTTGGGTTGGAAACGACACCCAGGAGGTTTATGCTGTGCTGTTGGTCATGTCTTATTTCTTAAGCTAGGTGAGGATACATCAGTGTTTCCTTTCGTTCTTTTGACTTTATTTGTATATATTAAATGTTGATTTACAAATAATATATTTCTATCTCAAGCATATATAAATAAGGTAAACATTATTTCTCTTTCCAATTGCTACTTTAGTAATTATGTCTTTTTTTAAAAAATTTATTTATTTAACTTTAGGTGCATACTATATCTGGCATTTCTCCCCATGTTATCCCTCCCCACCCTCCCCTTCCTCCCCACCCCCATTGTCTCTCCTCTACCCCACCTATTGTCCCCTGTGTGTGATGCTCCTCTCCCTGAGTCCACGTTTTCTCGTTGTTCAACACCCACCTATGAGTGAGAACATACGGTGCTTGGCTTTTTGTTCTTGGGTGAGTTTGCTGAGAATGATGGTTTCCAGATTCATCCAAGTCCCTACAAAGGACACGAACTCATCGTTTTTTATGGCTGCGTAGTATTCCATGGTGTATATGTACCACATTTTCTTTGTCCAGTCTATCATTGATGGGCATCTGGGTTGGTTCCAAGTCTTTGCTATTGTGCACAGGGCTGCAATGAACACACGTGTGCATGTGTCTTTATAGTAGAACGATTTATAGTTCTTTGGGTATATACCCAATAGTGGGATTGCTGGGTCAAATGGAATTTCTATTTCTAGATCCTTGAGAAATCGCCACACTGTCTTCCACAATGGTTGAACTAATTTACACTCCCACCAACTGTGTAAGAGTGTTCCTATTTCTCCACATCCTCTTCAGCGTCTGCTGTCTCCAGATTCTTTAATGATCGCCATTCTAACTGGCGTGAGATAATATCTCACATACAAAGGAATTTATCCATGTCTTCCAGGTTTACTAGTTTATGTGCATAGAGTTGTTTGTAATAATCTCTGATGATGGTTTGTATTTCTGTGGAATCTGTGGTGATATCCCCTTTATCGTTTTTTATTGCATCTATTTGATTATTCTCTTTTCTTTTTTATTAATCTGGCTAGTGGTCTCTGTCTATTTTGTTGATCTTTTCAAAAAACCAGCTGCTGGATTTATTGATTTTTTTGAAGGGTTTTTTGAGTCTCTATCTCCTTCAGTTCTGCTCTGATCTTAGTTATTTCTTGCCTTCTGCTAGGTTTTGAGTTTTTTTGATCTTGCTCCTCTAGCTCTTTCAATTTTGACGATAGGGTGTCGATTTTAAATCTCTCCTTGCTTCTTATGTGGGCATTTGTTGGTATATATTTTCCTCTAGACTCTGCTTTAAATGTGTCCCAGAGATTCTGCTATGTTGTGTCTTTGTTCTCGTTGGTTTTGAAGAACATCTTTATTTCTGCCTTTATTTCATTTTTTATCCAGTCAACATTCAAGAGCCAGTTGTTCAGTTTCCATGAAGCTGTGCGGTTCAGAGTTAGTTTCTGAATTCTGAGTTCTAACTTGATTGCACTGTGGTCTGACAGACTGTTTGTTATGATTTCCGTTCTTTTGCATTTGCTGAGGAGTGATTTACTTCCAATTATGTGGTCAATTTTAGAGTAGGTGTGATGTGTTGCTGAGAAGAATGTATATTCTGTGGATTTGGGGTGGAGAGTTCTGTAAATGTCTATTAGGTTTGCTTGGTCCAGGTCTGAGTTCAAGTCCTGGATATCCTTGTTAATTTTCTGTCTTGTTGATCTGTCTAATATTGACAATGGGGTGTTAATGTCTCCCATTATTATTGTGTGGGAGTCTAAGTCTCTTTGTAAGTCATTAAGAACTTGCCTTATGTGTCTGGGTGCTCCTGTATTGGGTGCATATATATATTCTTTTACATGGTGAGATTGTTTTTTAGTTTCTTATTTCTTTCTTCTTTGAGCTAAGTCACTATTAACTATGTTGATCATAATTTCTATTTCCAGTGCTTATTTATTATTACATATTATTTATTGCTCTTGCCTTGACTGTTTTCCAGGTGTGTTATCTTTTTTTTTTTGTTTTGTTTTTTGAGATGAAGTCTCGCACTGTCACCCTGGCTGGAGTGCAATGGCATGGTCTTGGCTCACGGCAACCTCCGCCTCCCGGGTTCAAGCTATTCTCCTGCCTCAGTGTCCTGAGTAGCTGGAACTACAGGTGCATGCCACTACACCAGGCTAATTTTTGTATTTTTAGTAGAGATGGGGTTGGCCAGGCTGGTCTTGAACTCCTGACCTCGTGATCTGCCCACCTCAGCCTCCCAAAGTGCTGGGATTACAGGTGTCAGCTACCACGCCTGGCCATTAGCTTTTTTTAAATGAAGCAAAGTAAATATACAACTACTACTTCACTAAGATATTCTTAATTTATTTTTCTCTTCCCAAGTACCACAGTATAGCTCTTGTTACATTTTAAAACTTGAACTCTAATATTCTGAATACAATTTGTGGTATAAATATTTAAAAATGTATACTAAGCAAAGTTTATCCCAGAAGAAACCAGTCTGTTCCAGATGTCTGATTGCTGGTCTCCCTTGCTCATTGCCAATAATCTTACTCTTTGCCTCTGTGAGTCTTTTTCTGTCACTTCAGAATGTGTTGAGAGTTTTTATTCATCTAGAGCCCTTGAGAGGAAAACACTGGGTTGATAGCAGAACACTTTTTCCTTCAATTGTGGTGACTTTTTCTCTCCTTCTGAAAATGAGTAATATTATATATATCTTGGGAATACATATATGGGAATTCTGACATTTGAAATGTGATGTGAAAAGTTGTTTATAAAAACAAGTCAAATCTGAGAAAATAGGAAAAATTGAGAAGGAAATGCCCAATGAGTTAGCTGGAATAAGAAGTTTGTGGAAATAAGAAAGAGAGAGGGCTGTGGAAGAGGGGAGGCTTCCAGTGTCTGCATTATGTCATATTCAAGCAACTGATATAAAAATGTTTTGGGTAAATTTTTCTTTTGGCAATTTTTCCTTTTTAATCATTTGCAAAATGACATTCAAGAAAAGAAACAAAAGCAATATTCCAAGGTCCAGGTACGTTTCTTGTTAGTATTGGAGGGAAGATGTAAAACAAGAGGTGATGAGGACCGTCAGATCTAGAAGGAGATGAGCGTGGGATGTTAACATCTGCAGCCACATGTGTTGGTGATATTGATGAACCATTTCTCTCTACTGACCTTTGTGTAGGAATTGGGGCAACGGGACATGTCAGCTTTCCCATTCAACCATGATCTGCTGCTACCCTTTGCCTTATAAGCACTCTTTTAGTCTTCACTATATTCTTACAGAAAAGCAAAGGAAATGATCCCTCCCCTTACCTCAGGTATTTTCCTTATTTCTGACCTACCTTCTCATCCTTCAGCTCTCATATTTTTTTTTCATTTTTTATTTTTATTTTTATTTTTGAGATGGAGTCTCGCTCTGTCACCAGGCTGGAGTGCAATGGCGTGATCTTGGCTCACTGCAACCTCCGCCTCCCGGGTTCAAGCGATTCTCCTGCCTCAGCCTCCTGAGTACCTGGTTCTACAGAAACACACCAGCATGCCTGGCTAATTTTTTGTATTTTAGTAGAGACGGGATTTCACCGTGTTGTTCAGGCTGCTCACGAACTCTCCTGAGCTCAGGCAATCCACCCCTGTCGGCCTCCCAAAGTGCTGAGATTACAGGTATGAGCCACTGCTCAGCCTGCTCTCATATTAAACATCTGTCTCACAAAAGACTCATCAATTCTTACACTCCAATCTAGATTAGGCCAATAGGCTAGAATGGCTCATCATCTTCAGTGTTTTTCCTGATAGTGCTACTGGCTGTTCGAATCTGCATGTTTATTGATTGTAAGCTCCACAAAAGCCCATGTCAGTGTGACTTCCCGCTATATTCCTCACCTAGTACTATACCTGGTGCATTGCAGTGCTCAATATTATGTTGAATAGATGAAGAGTGGCTGGATCCATGAGTGTCAAACAGTTCATGAGTGTTACATATTTCACCACTCCAAGTGCCTCACTTAAAACTCTCATCTGGAACCATTCTACAATTATATCATTATGCTTTCTGAAAGCCTGTCCTCAGTTAATGATTTATGCTTCATGGTTGGTGTACATCAAAGTTTTTCCTAGGAAATTAAAATATGACATCAGGATAGCAGGCATTATGCTGAGAGTATTATCAACACAGTAATTCTTACAATAGATATTTGCTGACAGGCTCATCTTTTTAAACCATCCCTTTCATTGTATTGTTTCCCTCCTGAAGAACATGCAATGTTTTCCTCATGGGCAACCATATTAAATCACACGACTGTAAAGTGGGAGACTGGGTAAACTTCCCAGCTGCCTTACCTTCTTTAACAATAAAGGGTTGCAGACCCAAAGAGGTCCAGTCATTATAAACTTCTTAAAGCAGAGTTGTGGCCAGGTCATTTCCTCACTGGAGGCTTTAGCCATGCATGCTCAGTTCTTGATGATTGCCCTTATAACTTTTTTCTCTCTCTTTTTTATTCCCTTTAGAACACTCTTTGCTCTGGCCTAGTGATATGGTTTTGATGTTTGTCCCCTCCAAATCTCGTGTTGAAGTGTGATTTCCAGTGTTGGCTGTGAGGATGGTGGTATATGGATCACAGGGGTGGATCCCTCGTGGATGGCTTAGTGCCATCACCTTGGTGATGAGTGAGTTCTTGTTCTGAGTTCACACAAGGTTCGGTTATTTTGAAAGTGTGTGGCACCTCCCTTTCTGCTCTCTTGCCCCTGCTCTTGCTATATGACTTGCCTGTTCCCATTTTTGCCTTCCACTATGATTGGAAGCTTCCCAAGGCCTTCACCAGAAGTATAGGACAGTTACTAAACCTCTCCAGTTCTGTAAAGTAATGCCTCCTTACAACAATCTCACTGAGTTTCACCTATGAATATTAAATGTGCAAATGTCTTTGAAATCTGTGTGAGGAGTAAGTTCAATACAATTACCAGTTTTTATTGTTAGGATGGAGTTCATATCCTAAAATATTTGTGTCATTCTCAGGCTAGTCCATGGTAGCATTAATGGTTGTAGTCTAATTAAGGCTGGCTTTGGAACGGGAGGTAGAAGGAGAGAAGTGAGTGAAGTTTGAATTCCTGCTCTCCTACTTTATTTTTTTAGAGACAGCATTTCGCTCTTGTTGCCCAGGCTGGAGTGCAATGGCGTGATCTTGGCTCACTGTAACCTCCACCTCCTGAGTTCAAGCGATTCTCCTGCCTTAGTCTCCTGAGTAGCTGGGACTACAGGCATGCACCACCACGCCTGGCTCATTTTGTATTTTTAATAGAGACAGGGTTTCTGCATGTTGGTCAGGCTGGTCTCAAACTTCTGATCTCAGGTGATCTGCCAGCCTTGGCCTCCCAAAGTGCTGGGATTACAGGTGTGAGCCACCGCATCTGGACTACTACTTTTTTTTTTGAGATGGAGTCTCACTCTGTCGCCCAGGCTGGAGTGCAGTGGTGGCGATCTCAGCTCACTGCAGCCTCCGTCTCCTGGGCTCAAGTGATCTCCTGCTTCAGCCTCCCAAGTAGCTGGGACTACAGGCACTCACCACCACGCCAGCTAAGTTTTGTATTTTTAGTACAGATGGGGCTTCACCATATTGGTCTGGATGGTCTCAAACTCCTGACCTGTGATCTGCCTGCCTTGGCTTCCCAAAGTGTTGGGATTTACAGGAGTGAGCCACCACGCCCCGCTAAGTACTCCATTTCTTTGTTCAAGAGGACAACAAAACTCTTTTCATGGAATTGTTATTTAAATTAAATGACAGAATTGTAAGATGCTTGAGACTGGCCTAGCATGTGGTAAATGCTGTGTAATAATAGCTATTATTATTATAACTCTAGAAGTAATAGTAATGTCCATCTTTTTCATAGAAAAATTACTCTGTTTTATTATCTATGATGGTAGGAAGGAGGAAAAAGAGGAATTAGGCCAAAGGGTTGTTCCTCCGATAGAGTACGTGGGAAGCCTCATAATTCCCAACCTCGATTTTGATCTTGTATTAGAAGTTGTGAAAATGAATTCAACAGTGATTTTTTTCCTGGCAAGTAGTGATGCTTCTGTGGATTTGCTATGATAATTTGGTGAATCTTGGTGTAGACTTAGAGTTCTAGTGCTCCTGGAAAACTGGCTTGTGGTGCTTAAGAGATTCATTGTGAGGCTGTTACCTGACTGGGTAGATTTCTCCGTAGGTGGTCCACTGTCTTCTGTCATTCTGATAGATTCCTATAAAAAAAAAATCCCTGGGATTTCATTGCTTACAATGAACCACGATTATGTCCTCTTGGTCAAAAGGTCACCTAGTCACTTTAGTCAGCCTGAAGAGTCACTGATGCTTGTTATATTCTTTCCATACTACCTTAGGTATGTGATTCAAGCAAACAACTATACTTATTAATAATAATAATTGCAATAGCAAGTACCAGGGTAGCTTCTAACATTTAGTCAGTACTTAACATGTGTTAGACCCTGAGCAATATTGCTTTCAATCCTTATGTATTCTTATAAAATGGGTATTATTAATGTCCTTAGTCCTCAGATGAGAAAACTGTGGAGCAGAGAAATGAACTTTCTAAGATAATACAGTGTGTCTCAGCACAGCCGGGATTTGGACCATAGCCTCCTGGACTCAGAAACCTGTGCCCTTAGCCAATCTGAAGGTTTCCTGGGAGGAGTGGGGGCATGGTCTTTCTAATCATGTCAGGGAGTTGGGGTCTAGGTTTACCATGTTTCAGGAAATGTTGTGAAGCTGTAGTTTCTGACCTTTCATAATGAAAGTGTTGCAAGGATTTGGAAAGGCCCTTATGTTATTTGGGAAGTGCTTGTCTGTTTTTATGATGAAAATTTTGCCTTCCTTTTTCATCTGCTCCATAGCCTCTCTGCCAAACATAGTACCAATTATTGATCTTTTTAGATTTAGAAATAGATTGTTTGAAGCTGGGCTTTGTGTCAAGTGTTCCCCAATAAAATTATAATTTACCTCAAAAACCTTATCTCACTGGTATGTGACAATTTTCCTTAAGGTAGGAGGTACTGACACCGTAGAACCCTAGGGGTCAGAGCATCTCAGACCAAGTCAGGGCTTGTTTACAAACCAGGGGAAACCTTAGGAAATCTCCTCTAGGTTTAGTTTTCTCATTTGTAAAATTATTTCTAAGATCTTACGTTCAAATGCTTGTGTCACTAATTTCCAAGTCCAAGTGAGTGACAAATGATAGGATCTGGAGCAACCTAATAGTTAAGAGCCTAAGCTGTAGGGTCCATCTGAGGGATTGTATTCTTTCCTGGTCCACAGAGGGTGTGGTTTCAAAGGCAAGAACTTCCCAGCACTGTACTTCCACCCATGTCTCCATCTGGGAGACTAAGGTCTTCGTTTAACTTTTGCATGCATGGGAAAAAATCAAAGATCAATCACTCCAGTGGAAGTTTAAAGGAACTCCTTTCATAGGGCAGAAAATTTGAACAGTGCGGGTATATCGCCCAGGTTAAAAGTCCCCTTCTCTCTCATCCAGATGGACTCCATTTCTGGATCCCCTTCCACAACCTTGTGGGAGCTGCTCTCTCTTTCTTTCTTTCTCCTTTCTCTCTCTGCCTAAATAAATCACTTTCTGCAAAACTCTTTGGGGTTTGATATTTACTTAATCACTCACTGCACCCAGTGGGGTCCTCCTCCCATTCTTGGATGAGCGAGGGACCAAGAGCCTGGAGGAACATTCTAGTGGGGGAGCAGAGCCTCCCCTGTGCCTTGAAACCGGGTCTCACATCTGCCAGGGTTTGAACATTGTCTCTACCTATTACTGACCTCTAACTTTTATTCAGCTACTGTTGTTATGTGGATTCTCCAGAAGCAGACACTGAGTAGTTTGGTGTGCAGGGTATTTCAGGATAAATACAAGTAAAAGGAAGAAGGAGTCAAGATTGTGAAGAAAGTGTAACTGAACTGTGATGCAGGCCTGACAAAGCCTTGGCCAATCCTATGGAGAACTCTGGAGTTTATGCACCTGTCAGAGCTGTCGCACAGTTTAGGCCTTTAAACCCTTTTGTGATTCATTACTTTATCAAGTAATAAGGCTTCACACCAAGGAAAGGCTTCCCTGGAAAGGCTATATGCTTGAGGAAGGTCGTTCTTGTCAGCCAAGTCATTTCTTGAAGAATTTGGTGGTGCACTTCCACTACAGCTACATGACCCTTGCCTGTCTCAGTTTCTTTGTTAACCAAGATGTCGTAACAATAGAGTTTACATCTCAGGGTACTGTGATAACTAAACAGACTATTATGTAGAAAGTGCCTTGAACAGAAGAGAGGGACAAAGATGTCAAGAGAAAGCTCTATTACTGATGATGGTGATTATAATGCTGTAGAATTCTTTTTTTTTTTTTTTTTTTTTTTGAGACAGAGTCTCACTCAGTCACCAGGCGCCAGGCTGGAGTGCAGTGGCGCGACCTCGGCTCACTGCAACCTCCGCTGCCCGGGTTCAAGCATTCTCCTGCCTCAGCCTCCCGAGTAGCTGGGACTACAGGCGCGCGCCACCACGCCCAGCTAATTTTTTTGTATTTTTAGTAGGGACGGGGTTTCACCATGTTGACCAGGACGGTCTCGATCTCTTGACCTCGTGATCCGCCCGCCTCGGCCTCCCAAAGTGCTGGGATTACAGGCGTGAGCCACCGCGCCCGGCCATGCTGTAGAATTCTTAAGCTATCAAGGGAGTTAGAGGTCATGTCATTCAATGGTTCTCAAATTTCAGGGATGTATCAGAATCACTTGGAGGGCTTGTTAAAACACAGGTTGCTAGTCTGTTTCCCTAGAGTTTTTGACTCAGTAGGTTTTGGATAGAGCTTGAAAGTGTTTATTTCTAGTTCATAGATTCCTTCTTCTGCTTGATCAGGTCTTCTATTGATGCTTTCTATTGCATTTTTCATTTCATTTGCTGCATTTTTCAACTCTGGGATTTCTCTTTGATTTTGATTTTTATTATTTCAATCTGTTTGTTAAATTTCTCTGATAAATTTCTAAGTTGTTTCTGTTTCCTTACAGTTAATTGAGCTTCCTTAAATACAGCTATTTTAATTTTCTTGTCTGAACAAATCACACACCTCCATTCCTTTAGGGTCACTCATTGTTACCTTATTTTTTTCCTTTGGCGAGGCATATTTTCCTGCTTAATTTTGATTCTTGTTGACATGTGCTGATGTCTGTGCATTGAGTAATTAGGTATTTATTCCATTCTTCACAGTCTGGCTTTGTGCCTGCCAATTTGTGCAGTTTGTGCCTGCCCTCCTTTAGCAGGCCTGTCCAGAAGTTCTAAGCAGACTGATTTGTGTTCCCTAAGCTCATTACTGCTACAGCTCTTTCAGCCCTAGAGGGCACCAGAAGCCCAGGTTTGCTTGAGTCTCACAAGGGCTTCAGGGTTGGAGTGGTGCCCCAGCCCAGAGGACTTAGGGAAGACCCAAATATGGTACCTGGGCTGTGTGGGAAAGCTGGCCAGAGACTAGAGCCTGGAAACCTGTCCTGACTGTCCCAAAGGCCCAGATAGGTGTACTCCCAGCAGTTCCCTGAACAGGTAGGACAATCTTCAGACTCCAAGTGGGGCTCAAGCTGAGACTTGGCTCCT
Organism: Ateles fusciceps; assembly: GCA_036589455.1. Lineage (NCBI taxonomy): Eukaryota > Metazoa > Chordata > Mammalia > Primates > Atelidae > Ateles > Ateles fusciceps. The sequence goes on from JAZHEH010002834.1 coordinate 14,252,817, forward strand.
TCAGAATCTGCTGTGGTATGGAAGCTGGTGAGCCTGCCTCATTGGCTCAGACAGGCTCACATCTGCCAACAATTCCCTGCTCAGGTGGGATAGTCCCTTGACTGCAGTAAGAGGGGCCTAAACTGAGACTGGTCCCTTTCAGGATGTGCTGTAAGATGGAGGCTGAGAAGCCTGTCAGGGAGTCTCATTCAGGTGAGTAACTCCCAGGGTTTGAATTATGGGCAAGTCTCCACCTAGGTTCTTGTTTGAGCTTTGTGCCTGTCACTGTGTGCAGTTTGTGGCTGTCCTAATGTGGGACTACAGCTTAGAGGGGCTGGAAGCTTAGCTACAGGGCAACTTCCAGGTCCATTGCCAAGACCAATGTCGTTGAGTAGATAAGCCTTTCTGCCAAGATACTAGCATGTGATTGTTCCTAGACTCCTTGGCAGACGGTTTTTGTTGCAAGCTCAAGGCCAGGTGGGGCTACAGCCAAGCCCATTGGGTAATAGAGGTTTCTGGGCTTGAACCTGTGAGCACCACCACCAAGTCTGCCACCTGAGTGTGGGTTTGCATTCTCAAAACACCCTCCTAGTTCTTGGGCTTTAGTGGGGTTCCACAACCTCCTGTCTGAACCCCAAGCTTCCCACAAATAAACTTTTGTCTGTGGATGGATGCACAATTCTTGTCATGGAGGGATACAAGCAGGTGACCTCCTATTCTGCCATCTTGCTGACTTCTCTAATTTACCTTTCCTAACTTCCTTCCTTCCTTCCTTCTTTTCTTTCTCTTTTCTTTCTTTTCTTTCTTCTTTTTGAGACAGTCTCACTCTATCACCGAGGCTGGAGCGCAGTGGCATGATCTGAACCCACGCAACCTCTGCTTCCTGGGTTCAAGTGATTCTCCTGCCTCAGCCTCCCAAGTAGCTGGGACTACAGGTGCTCCTGGCTAATTTTTTTGTAATTTTAGTAGAGATAGGGTTTCGCCATGTTGGCCAGACTGGTCTCAATCTCCTGAGCTCAAGTGATCCACCTGCCTCAGCCTTCCAAAGTGCTGGGATTACAGGCATGAGCCACAGCGCCTGGCCTCTAATTTGCATTTCTAATAGGTTCCCAAGTGATGCTAATGTTGCTGGTTTTGGTATTATACTTTGAGAACCACTGATGTAAGCATTTCCTTTTCTGATAGAGGAATTGCATATGGGCAATCATTGGCTACTTCCTATAGTTAGGTTGTAGCAGAAGTAGACTTAGATCCAGAATCGATATTCTCAGTCTGTCGCTCTTTCCACTGTTGTAGCACCTACATTTGTCACTTCAGCACTGAAATGACTTCTTCAGAGCTGATACTAACCACAGAGGATAAAAATATTTTGTTTGTACCAAGATTTTTCAAATGTGACTAATAGTATATGTAACACCTGAATCAGTACATTTACTTCATGAATTCCTTCAGGTAATTACTTTTATGGAATAATTCCTGGTGGTACATTTCCTTTTTCCAGCACTCCTGGGGATATCTGAAATAAAAGGCAAGTGTTTTTGCCATAAAGTTTAATTAAGAAGGCTAATTAAGAGAAAATACCATATAACATATATCAAACTTTATCCTCCAGGGCAGATGTGAATTTCATCTCCCCTCATCAACCTCCATACCTACCCAACACACACACTGAATACTCTTCCCGGGAATCAATAGCTCTCTCTCTCTTCTCCCCTAGGCTCACTCTTGCATGTGGCAAGTGCTGAGTCTTAGAAAAACCAGAACTGCACTTGCTAAATTGCTATCTCTTTTCTCTGCTGACAAAAGACAAACCTCTTATTTGTTCAGGCTGCAGTCGTGACTGTCTTTCCTTCTTTCTTTCTTTTGTGTTTTTTGAGACAAACTCTTGCTCTGTTGCCCAGGTAGAAGTGCAGTGGTGTGATCTCCGCTCATTGTCACCTCCACCTTCCAGGTTCAAGTGATTCTCTTTCCTCAGCCTCCCGAGTAGCTGGGATTACAGGCATGCACCACCACACCAGCTCGTTTTTATATTTTTTGTAGAGACAGGGTTTCTTCATGTTGGCCAGGCTGGTCTCGAACTCCTGACCTCAAGTGATCTGCCCACCTCGGCCTCCCAAAGTGCTGGGATTACAGATATGAGCCACCAGACCCTGCCAGTCTTGGCTGTCTTCTGAGGCACCATGTGGGTCTTGCAATCTTGTACCCCTTTGTCATGATCCTGCACCATGGAACTCTGGGCTGATTCTGCCCAAATAGGGGGAACTCAACAATTTTCTGGGGGGATGTCATCCTATTTTTGATTTTACTTCTTCATGAGTGTTTAAGGTTTTTTAAAAAAATTTCTTCCAGAGTCACTTTCACTCCTTTAGAGTTACTTTCTCTCAACTTCTCTCAAGGACCTTGTGCTATAGCAGATTCCTTTCCCGTAGCTTTATTACATATGATGGATCTTTCCAGGGAGCATGATAAAAGGCATGAACATATGTCTTATGATTATTTAGCACCTTATATGAAATCAGAGAAGATTGTAATTGAGCAGTCAGAGGGCATACTTTTGAAATTTGCTGAATGGTTCAGGCTGGTGAAGGGGGCTGGGAGTGAAGAGAGAAATCTTGTGGAGTCCCCCAGGGCCATGATTGATTCTCAGCCAGTTCAACTTGAACTGGCTTCTCATTTTCTTTTTTCCTGTTTCATGATGTTTGTAAAGAGAAAGGAGTTGAAAATACACTGGCTGCACAATCTGTGGGACCCAGTGCAAAATGCAAATGCAGAGCCTTTATTAAAAAATAAGCAGAACTTAAGACAGCATCAGCAGAACGTTAAACCAAGTTGTGGGGGCAATTCTGAACACAGGGTCTTGTGAGACCATCAGTGAAGCAAGTGAGTAAAAAACAAGCCTGTGACCATGTGTACTATTGACTTCTGGACCAAAGACGTAGGATGAACTTCTTTTTACTAATTTGTGTGTGACAGTCAACCAGATCTTTCTGCCGCTCCATCTCACTTGCCTTACTTGGCAAACTGGGAGAATTTGCTGCTGTTTTGGTTACTGCCCTTAAAATGCAGCCTAAAGTTTTTTTTTTTTTCCTGACAAGGGCTTGCTCTGTCACACATGGTGGAGCGCAGTGGTGTGATCAAGGCTACTGCAGCCTCAACCTCCTGGGCTCAGTCTAAAGGATCTTTAGGGAAGAATATCCATCTGCAGAATCATAACTAGTCTCCAATTTTAACACTGTTGGCTGGAAACAGCTCCTCAGGAACTAACGATGCAAAAGATAGAACAGTCTTAAGACAAAGATCTGCTCACTCTTATCTAAGTAAAGGATTGTAATGGGATTTTAAGTTTACTTTTGAGCTGAGTTCACCAGGGACAAATCAAGACCAGGATTGAATAACTGACTGTTAAAAATGCAGCCTGTGGCCTAGATATGCCTCTGAACTGTGTCCTGGGGGCAGTGTACAATGTGCTGCATGAATCCACACAGCTGGAGCAGGATTCTTATCTTAAAATTCTAAAGCAATTAGTGCATAGGCTTAATGTTCTTCCTCTAACAAAGCATCTAAGAAATGCCACAAGTCAAGGGAAGAGGGAGGAACCATCAAGGTGTCATGAATGTCAAATGGTGAGTATCCTCTTGCTCTGAGTGTCTAGGAGAGAGGCTGCACCTGGTCTTCTTCAGGCAGTTTCCTGAAGTTGAATAGTAAAAACACAAATACAAAACTGCTGAAACATAGGCTGACTCGACTGTTAACAGCTCCAGGAATTTCAGGAGGTGCAGGTCAAAAGCAATGTCTTACTGTGTTTGACAAATGGTAGAATTAATTCCAAAGGGGGCCTGTGATAGTACAACTTGATTCTGTTATCGCACTCACAAGTGATGTTCGTTGTAACTTATTTTTAAAAGCAGTCCACATAAAATATGAATGTTCTTTCTAATTTCAAAATAATTTCAGAAACAGTCTTTTAAAATTTTTAAGTTCTGGGGCACATGTGCAGGATGTGCAGGTTTGTTACACAGGTAAACGTGTGCCGTGGTGGTTTGCTGCACAGATCATCCCATCCTCTAGGTATTAAGCCCAGCATGCATTTGCTATTCTTCCTGATGTTCTTCCTGCATTAGCTATGTTTCCTGATGCTCTCCCTCCCTGCCTCCACAGGCCCCAGTGTATGTTGTTCACCCTCTATGTCCATGTGTTCTCATTGTTTTACCTCCTACTTATAAGTGAGACCATGTGGTGGTTGGTTTTCTGTTCCTGTGTTAATTTTCTGAGGATAATGGCTTCTAGCTCCATCCATGTCCCTGCAAAGGACATGATCTTGTTCCTTTTTATGGCTGCATAGTATTCCATGATGTGTATGTACTATAGTTTCTTTATCCAGCCCATCAGTTGGTGGGAATGTAAATTGGTTCAATTATCGTGGAGACAGTGTGGCAATTCCTCAAAGATCTAGAACTAGAAGTACCATTTGACACAGCAGTCTTATTGCTGGAAACATACCAAAAGGAATACAAATTATTCTGTTATAAAGAGACATGCATGTGTATGTTCATTGCAGCACTATTCACAATAGCAAAGACGTGAAATCAACCCAAATGCAGATCAGTGACAGACTGAATAAAGAAACAGACTTACAGAAAGAAAACAAGATACATGTAGCTGGGTCTACCTCTTTTGAGTTACTGAAACAGAACTTTGATTTTCTTGTTGTCATTGCACAAATTGGAAGGATAAAAAGAATGGCATCATATTAAGTTTGGTTGGGAGAAGAAAGACCAGGGGCTCATCTGAAATATTCTTTTGATTCCACTGCATTATTTAATACTCCAGAATGAGAAATGTGGAAAGGAAGACCAAAGACATCCATCAAGGAGATGGGTGGAGGGGCTCAGAATTGAGGATTCTCAACAAGCAACGGCAGCTCTCAGAAACTAAGCTTCTTCCCAGTAAAAAATTCCTCCTCTCTTGGGGTTTCTTCCCTTAGTGGAACCTCATCAGTATTATTGGTTACAAGAAAGAAAATGAACTTTTCCAGTGTTTTAGCTGAATAACGATATGTAGTGAGTGGCTCCAGGTACTGCAGTAGCTAATACATGTAGCAGTCCCTCTCACGAGGACGGCCAGGCTGAAGCCACTCAGGCCAAAGTGACAGTTTCTTTGCAGTTTCTATTCATAGGTTATGTTTTAATCTCTGCAGTTTAGAGACAGTCCCTATTATTTCAGCAAATAAAGTCTGCAATCATAGATAGCTAGTTAAAAACCTTGCTGAGACAGCAGAGGGAATATTCTAGGAAGAAGAGGGATGTAAAATGCTGGAATATTTCTAAAAAATGGTGTGGGGCGTTATTATTACTACCCATTTTAGTCTTGAAAATATGCTATGGATTGTGCTAGATCATAGTAGTTATTTTATTCTAGTACATCTACAGTGTTATTCTCTAGATGTAAGTTTAGATCTAAGTGAAATTTGCCTTAAAGAGTGAAGTAGGGATCAAGCATTATTTCCTAGAAGTTACTTTTTGTGCTAGCAGCAGCTGCTTTGTTCAGTCCTGCAGGGTTAAATTGTTAGCACCTTCGAATTGCAACTTCTGTTATTAATATCTGGGTCCACTAGATCTCCTGGTTTAGTTGTTTAAACTACAGTAATTGTCAATGAATCCAGGAACATCTCTCTTGTTCCTGAAACCCACTACTTTTAAAGGTTTTTATTTTCTTATAAATTTTATCCTCTTTCTTTCTATAATTTTTCTTTTTTTTTTTTTTGAAATGGAGTCTGGCTGTATTGCTCAGGCTGGAGTGCAGTGGCATGACCTTGGCTTGCTGCAACCTCCTGGTTCAAGTGATTTTCCTGCTTCAGCCTCCTAAATATCTGACATTACATGCACACACCACGATGCCCAGCTAATTTTTGTATTTTTAATAGAGATGAGTTTACCATGTCGGCCAAGCTGATCTGGAACTCTTGACCTTAGGTGATCTACCCAATTCAGCCTCCCAAATTGCTGAGATTACAGGAGTGAGCCACTGCACCTAGCATCACTGGCATTTTTCACAGAATTAAAAAAATTATAAAATTCATATGGAACCAGAAAAGAGCCCAAATAGCCAAATCAATCCTAAGCAAAAAGAATAAAGCCAGAGGCATCACATTATAAAACTTCAAACGATTTCACAGGCTACAGTAACCAAAACATCATGCTACTGGTTCAAAAGTAGACACATAGACCAAGGGAACAGAATAAAATCCCTAAAGTAAAGCTACACACCTAAAACCAACTAGTCTTCTACAAAGTTGACAAAAATAAACTATGGTGAAAGAATATTCAATAAATGTTGTAGGGAAAACTGGCTAGCCATGTGCAGAAGAATGAAACTGGGCCCCCACCTTTCACCACATACAAGAATTAACTCAACATGGATTAAAGACTTAAGTGTAAGATCTCAAACTATAAAAATCCTAGAAGTAAACCTGGGAAAATATTATTCTAGACAGTGGCGTAGGCAAAGAATTTATGAGTAAACCCTCAAAAGCAAATGCAATAAAAACAAAAATTAACAGTTGGGACCAAATTAAACTACAAAGCTTCTGCACATCAAAAGGAACTATTAACAGAGTAAATAGACAACCAAGAGAATGGAAAAAATATTGCAAACTATGCATCCAACAACTAATATCCAGAATCTATAAGGAGCTTAAATAGACAAGAAAAACACAAATGACCCCATTAAAAAGTGGGCAAAGGACATGAATAAACACTTCTCAAAAGAAGACACGCAAGTGGCCAAAAACATATGTAAAATGTTCGACATCACTAATCATCAGAGAAATGCAAATCAAAACCACAATGAGATACCGTTCTTATACCAGGCAGAATGGCTGTTATTATAAAGGTAGGAAAAGACAGATGTTGACAAGGTTGCTGAGAAGAACAAATGCTCATACACTATTGGTGGGAATGAAAATTAGTTCAGCCACTGTGGAAAGCAGTTTGAAAATAGTTCAAAGAGCTAAATATGGAATTATCATTTGAGGAGCAATCCTATTACTGGGTATATTCCCAAAGGAAAATAAATCATTTTACCAAAAAGATAGCTGTATTTGTATGTTTATTGCAGCACTATTCACAATAGCAGAGACATTTAATCAACCCAGGTGCCCATCAGTGGTGGATTTGATAAAGAACATGTGGTACTTGGATACCATGGAATACTACACAGCCATAAAAAAGAATGAAATCATGTCCTTTGCAGCAACATGGATGCAGATACAGGCTGTTATCCTAAGTGAATTCACACAGAAACAGAAAACCAAATATTACTGCATGTTCTCATTTATAAATGGGAGCTAAACATTGGATACATATGGACACAAAGATGGGAACAATAAACACTGGGGATTTCAAAATTGGGGAGGCAGCAGGGGACAGATTGAAAAACTACCTATCAGGTACGATGTTCACTCCTTGGTAGATGGGATCATTTGAAGCCCTAACCTCTGCGTCATGAGATATACTCATATAACAAACCTGCACATGTACCCCATGAATCTAAAATTAAAAAAAGGAATTATATTTAAAATGCGTATTTAGAACCCCAACATATGAAATACATAAAAGTGGTACTTTGTAGTTTAAGAGTATTTTATCATTTTAATTGTGAAACAGTTTTCTGTTATAAATGGGATCAGTGGAAATAATAAAGCTCTTCTGATAAGCTGAAAATTTGCAACCCAAAAAAGAAATAAGATACTGTTTCTTGTATTCTGTTTGTTACAATTTCCGTTGATAAATTTTGAATCTATGTATTCCTGTATGTGATATATGTGATACCATTTTCTTTTGACTGCTTTCAAGAATTTCCTTTAACTCCAGTTATCAGTGGTTTGACTGTGATGGGCCTATGTATGGTTTTCTTTGCACATGTCCTGCTTGGCTATTACTGAGCTTCCTGAATATAAAAATTGATGTTTTTAAAAACTAACTTGAGAAGTCTTGGGCCACTGGTGCTTTGATAGTTGTATGCCTCACCCTGACTTATCACTCTTGAATTGTGTTCGTGTCTGTTGGACATTTAATATTGCCCTAAAGTCCTTGAACTGTTCACTTTAAAAAGTCATTTTTTCTCATGTTCTACATATCTATATTGATTTGTCTTCAAGTTACTGATTCTTTTCTCCATCATTTCCACTCTTTTATTAGGCCAATAAAATAAACTTTTATTTATTTATTTTTTTGAGATTGGGTTTTACTCTGTTGTCTAGGCTGGAGTGCGGTAGTACCAACGTAGCTCACTGTAGCCTGTACCTCCTGGGCTCAAGGGATCCTCATGCTTCAGCCTCCATAGTAGCTGGGACTACAGGTGCATGCCACCATGCCTGGATATATTTTTTTTTAATTGTATTTGGGCTCTGGGGTACATCTGCACGTCCTGCATCCTGCAGGATTGTTGCACAGGGACATACATGCCATGGTGGTTTGCTATCTCCATCCCCCCTCCTACCGCTTATGTCAGGCATTTCTCCCAGTGTTATCCCTTCCCATCCTCCCCACTCCCCCCACCACCCCCGCTGTCCCTCCCCTCCCCTCTCCTCCACCCCCCCAACCTAGCCATGTGAGTGTTGTTCCCTTCCCCTGTCCCAACTGTTTATCACCTACCTATGAGTGAAAACATGCGGTGTTTCGTTTTCTGTTCTTGTGTCAGTTTACTGAGAATGATGGTTTCTAGGTTCATCCATGTCTCTACAAAGGACACAAACTCATCATTTTTTATGGCTGCATAGTATTCCATGGTGTATATGTGCCACATTTTTTTTGTCTAGTCTATCATCGATGGGCATTTGAGTTGGTTCCAGGTCTTTGCTATCATAAACAGCGCCACAGTGAACATATGTGTGCATGTGTCTTTATGATAGAATGATTTATAATCCTTTGGGTATATACCCAGTAATGGGATTGCTGGGTCAAATGGAATTCCTATTTCTAGATCCTTGAAGAATCGCTACACTGTTTTCCATAATGGTTGAACTAATTTATACTCCCACCAACAGTGTAAGAGTGCTCCTTTTTCTCCAAATCCTCTCCGGCATTTGTTGTCTCCTAATTTTTTAATGATTGCCATTCTAACTGGTGTGAGATGGTATCTCAATGTGGTTTTGATTTGCATTTCTCTGATGATCAATGATGATGAGCATTTTTTCATGTTTGTTGGCCTCATATTTGCCTTCTTTTGAAAAGTGTTCATATCCTTCGTCCACTTTTGAATGGGTTTGTTTTTTTCTTGTAAATCTGCTTTAGTTCTTTGTAGATTCTGGATATTAGCCCTTTGTCAGATGGGTAGATTGCAAAGATTTTTTCCCATTCTATTGGTTACTGATTCACTCTAATGATTGTTTCTTTTGCTGTGCAGAAGCTCTTAAGTTTAATTAGGTCCCATTTGTCTATTTTGGCTTTTGTTGCCATTGCTTTTGGTGTTTTAGTCATGAAGTCCTTGCCTGTGCCTATGTCCTGAATGATTTTACCTAGGTGTTCTTCTAGGGTTTTTATGGTGTTAGTTCTTATGTTTAAATCTTTAGTCCATCTGGAGTTAATTTTTGTATAAAATATAAGGAAGGGGTCCAGTTTCAGCTTCCTGCATATGGCTAACCAGTTTTCCCAATACCATTTATTAAACAAGGAATTCTTTCCCCATTGCTTGTTTTTGTCCGGTTTATCAAAGATCACATGGTCGTAGATGTGTGGCATTGCTTCCGAGGCCTCTGTTCTGTTCCATTGGTCTGTGTCTCTGTTTTGGTACCAGTACCATGCTGTTTTGGTTACTGTAGCTTTGTAGTATAGTTTGAAGCCAGGCAGCGTGATGCTTCCAGCTTTGTTCTTTTTGCTTAGGATGGTCTTGGCTATGCAGGCTCTTTTGGTTCCATATGAAGTTTAAAGTGGCTTTTTCTGGTTCTGTGAAGAAGGTCACTGGTAGCTTGATGGGGATAGCATTGAATCTATAAATTACGTTGGGCAGTATGGCCATTTTCACGATATTGGTTCTTCCTAACCATGAACATGGAATGTTTTTCCATCTGTTTGTGTTCTCTCTTATTTCCTTGATCAGCGGTTTGTAGTTCTCCTTGAAGAGATCTTTTACCTCCTTTGTTAGTTGTATTCCTAGGCACTTTATTCTCTTTGTAGCAATTGTAAATGGGAGTTGGCTCATGATTTGGCTCTCTGTTTGTCTGTTATTGTTGTATAGGAATGCTTGTGACTTCTCCACATTGATTTTATATGCTGAGACTTTTCTGAAGTTGCTTATCTGCCTAAGGAGGTTTTGGGCTCGGACGATGGGGTCTTCTAAATATACGATCATGTCGTCTGCAAATGGGGACAGTTTGACTTCTTCTTTTCCTAATCGAATGCCCTTTATTTATTTTTCCTGCCTAATTGCTCTGGCTAGAACTTACAATACTATATTGAATAGGAGCAGTGAGAGAGGGCATCCTTGTCTAGTGCCAGTTTTTAAAGGGAATGCTTCTAATTTTTGCCTATTCAGTATGATGTTGGCTGTGGGTTTGTCAAAAATAGCTTTTATGGTCTTGAGATACGTTCTATCGAACCTAGAGTTTTTAGCATAAAGGGCTGTTGAATTTTGTTGAAGGCCTTCTCTGCATCTATTGAGATAATCATGTGGTTTTTGTCTTTGATTCTGTTTATGTGGTGAATGACGTTTAGAGACTTGCATTTGTTGAACCAGCCTTGCATCCCCCCGGATGAAGCCTACTTGATCATGGTAGATAAACTTTTTGATGTGCTGTTAGATTTGGTTTGCCAGTATTTTATTGAAGATTTTTGCGTCTATTTTCATCATGGATATTGGCCTGAAGTTTTCTTTTCTTCCTGGGTCTCTGCTGGGTTTTGGTATCAGGATGATGTTGGTCTCATAAAATGATTTGGGAAGGATTCCCTCTTTTTGGATTGTTTGGAATAGTTTCAGAAGGAATGGTACCAGCTCCTCTTTGTATGTCTGGTAGAATTGAGCCGTGAACCCATCTGGACCTGGGCTTTTTTTGGGTGGTAGGCTCTTAATTGCTGCCTCGACTTTCAGACCTTGTTATTGGTCTATTCAGGGTGTCAACTTCTTCTTGGATTAGTTTTGGGAGTGTGCAAGTGTCCAGGAATTTATCCATTTCTTCCAGATTTACTGGTTTAGGTGCATAGAGTTGTTTGTAGTAATCTCTGATGGTAGTTTGTATTTCCGAGGATCAGCAATGGTCTCCCCTTTATTGTTTTTCATTGCACCTATTCGATCCGTCTCTCTTTTCTTTTTTATTAGTCTAGATAGCATTCTGTCTATTTTGTTGATCTTTTCAAAAAACCAGCTTCTGGATTTATTGATTTTTTTGAAGAGTGTTTTGTGTCTCTATCTCCTTCAGTTCTGCTCTGATCTTAGTTATTTCTTGTCTTCTGCTAGGTTTTGAGTTTTTTGATCTTGCTCCTCTAGTTCTTTCAATTTTGATCATAGGGTGTCAATTTTAGGTCTTTCCTTGTTTCTCATGTGGGCATTTATTGCTATAAATTTCCCTCTAGACACTGCTTTAAATGTGTCCCATAGGATCTGGTACATTGTGTCTTCATTCTCGTTGGTTTCAAAGAACATTTTTATTTCTGCCTTCATTTCATTGTTTATCCATTCATCATTCAGGAGCAAGTTGTTCAGTTTCCATGTGATTGTGTGGTTTTGAGTGCTTTTCTTAATCCTGAGTTCTAATTTGATTGCGCTGTGGTCTGAGAGACTGTTTGTTATGATTTCCATTATTTTGCATTTGCTGAGGAGTGATTTACTTCCTATTATGTGGTCAGTTTTGGAGTAAGTGCAATGTGGTGCTGAGAAGAATGTGTATTCTGTGGATTTGGGGTGGAGTGTCCTGTATATGTCTATTAGGGCCGCTTGGTCCAAATCTGCATTCAAATCCTGGATATCCTTGTTGACTTTCTGTCTTGTTGATCTGTCCAGTATTATCAGTGCAGTATTAAAGTCTCCCACTATTGTACAGGAGTCTAAGTCTCTTCATAGGTCTTTAAGAACTTGCTTTATGTATCTGGGTGCTCCTGCATTGAGTGCATATATATTTAGGATAGTTAGCTCTTCTTGTTGCATGGATCCTTTTACCATTATGTAATGCCCTTCTTTGTCTCTTTTGATCTTTGTTGGTTTAAAGTCCATTTTATCAGAGACTAGGATTGCTACCCCTGCTTTTTTTTGCTCTCCATTTGCTTGGTAAATCTTCTTCCATCCCTTTATTTTGAGTCTATGTGAGTCTTTGCATGTGAGGTGGGTCTCCTGAATACAGCACACTGATGGGTCTTGACTTTTTATACAATTTGCCAGTCTGTGTCTTTTGATTGGGGCGTTTAGGCTATTTACATTCAATGGTAATATTATTATGTTTGAATTCGATCCTGCCATTTTGTTACTGGCTGGTTGTTTTACCCGTTAGTTTTCGTGGCTTCTTCATTGTGTCATTGTTCTTTACCATTTGGTACGTTTTTGCAGTGGCTGGTACTGGTTGTTCCTTTCCCTGTTTAGTACTTCCTTCAGTGGCTCTTGTAGGGCAGGTCTTGTAGCGACGAAATCTCTCAGCAATTGCTTGTCCATAAAGGATTTTATTTCTCCTTCACTTACGAAGCTTAGTTTGGCTAGATATGAAATTCTGGGTTGAAAGTTCTTTTCTTTAAGGATGTTGAATATTGGCCCCCACTTCCTTGTAGCTTGCAGGGTTTCTGCCAAGAGTTCTGCTGTGAGTCTGATGGTCTTTCCTTTGTTGGTGACTCGACCTTTCTCTCTGGCTGCCCTTAGCTTTTTTACCTTCATTTCAACCCTGGTGAATCTGACGATTATGTGCCTTGGTGTTGCTCTTCTTGAGGAATATCTTTGTGGTGTTCTCTGTATTTCCTGGGTTTGAATGTTGGCCTGCCTTGTTAGGTTGGGAAAGTTCTCTTGAATAATATCTTGGAGAGTGTTTTCCAACTTGGATTCATTCTCCCCTCACATTCAGGTATGCTGGTCAAGCGTAGATTAGGTTTTTTCACATAATCCCATAGTTCTTGGAGGCTTTGTTCCTTTTTTTCACTCTTTTTTCTCTAATCTTGCCTTCTCATTTTATTTCATTGATTTGATCTTCCATCTCTGATATCCTTTGTTCTGCTTGATTGATCCGGTTGTTGAAACTTGTGTATGCCTCGCGAAGTTCTCGTGCTGTGTTTTTCAGCTCCATCAAGTCATTTATGTTCTTCTCTAAGCTGGTTATTCTAGTTAGCATTTCATCTAACCTTTTTGCAAGGTTCTTAGTTTCTTTTGCATTGGGTTAGAACATGGTCTTTTAACTCAGAGGTGTTTGTTATTACCCACCTTCTGAAGCCTGCTTCTGTCAGTTCGTCAGATTCATTCTCTCTTTTTTGTTCCCTTGATGTTAAGGAGTTGTGATCCTGGGAGGAGAAGGGGTGTCTGTTCTTTGATGGTTTCATCCTTTTTGCGCTGGCTTTTTCTCATGTTTGTGGATTTATCTCCCTTTAATCTTGGAAGTTGGTGATTTCAGGAGTCGTCCCTGAGTGGTCGTTTTTTTTCTGTTGAGGTTGGAGCTGTATCTTTTTTTGGCCTGTAGAGGGCGTTGTTGGGCTCTCTCGGGTTCAGTCAGGTTGCTGGGTGGGTGGTCCTTCCCTGGAGTTTGCAGGTGAGATTGGCCCCGCCTTCCCAATGGTATCTCTCCTTCCCCAGCTGGATCTTCCTGGTTGGGGTCAAGCTGGTGTATTTGCTGCCAAGCTCTCTAGCGAGGGCTTCAGCTTGAGTTCTGTGGAGGTGAGGCCTGCCAGGCCTTACGGTCTATTTCCCTGCTTTCAACTCTGCCTCCCTCTGTGGGACTGTTCGTCCTGCTGGCCTTAGTCCAAACTCCTGCCCAGGTCCCTGCGACAACTTGCCACGCCTGGTGTAGCTGCTGCTCAGATTTGCATTGACTACCCACGGCACCCCCACCATCTGGCAGGGCTCTCATGGACCGTGGGTTGCAGGAGGGATGGAGTAAGCACAGAATCCGATTTGGAGCACTGAGGGGGTTAAGTCCCCGACCCTCCGAGCCAGCTACACGTTTCAGGTGGGGGATGTGCCCCCCACCCCATCTTGATTTGCCCCCCTGGGCATCTCTTGTCCTGTGGCTCCTTCCCTGGGCCTATTTTCGGAGCCCTATCTGTCTCACAGAAATGAACCCGGCACCTTGTTTGGAATTGTGAAGTTCTCTAGCCCTCTGCATCTCATTCACTGGGAGCTGCATTCTGGTGCTGGCTTCTCTAGGCCATCTTGGCACCCCCCCTCGGAAAATGTTTTAAAAAATTTTTGTAGAGATGAGTTACCACAATCTTGTACAGGTTGGTCTCAAACTCCTGGACTCAAGAGATCCTGCCTTCTTGGCCTCCCAAAGTTCTGGAATTATAGGCATGAGCCACCTTGCCTGGCTCAATTAAGTTATTTATTAATTTTTTGAGATTGTCTTGCTTTGTCACCCAGGCTGGAGTGCAGTGGTGCGATCTCGGCTCACCACAACCTCTGCCTCCCAGGCTCAAGCAATTCTTTTGCCTCAGCCTCCAGAGTAGCTGGGACTACGCCAGCATGCCCAGCTAAATTTTTTTTTTTTTTAAGACAGAGTCTTGCTTCATCGCCAGGCGCCAGACTGGGGTGCAGTGGCGCGATCTCGGCTCACTGCAACCTCCGCCTCCTGGGTTCAAGCAATTCTCCTGCCTCAGCCTCCCGAGTAGCTGGGATTACAGGTGCGCGCCACCATGCCCAGCTAATTTTTGTATTTTTAGTACAGACGGGGTTTCACCATGTTGGCCAGGATGGTCTCGATCTCCTGACCTTGTGATCCGCCCGCCTTGGCCTCCCAAAGTGCTTGGATTACAGGCGTGAGCCACTGCACCCGGCCTAATTTTGTATTTTTAATAGAGACAGGGTTTCACCATTTTGGACAGGCTGGTCTTAAACTCCTGACCTCATGTGATCCACCTACCTTGGCCTCCCAAAGTGCTGTAATACAGGCATGAGCCACTGTGTCCCACCCCAATAAACTTTTAATTTCAGAAATTGTGTGTTAGGCTTTAGAATTTCCATTTGGCATTTTTTATTATTTATATTTCTCCGTTGAAATTTTCTATCAATTTGAGCATGTATTCCTTTGCTTCCTTGAACATAATTATAACAGGTGTTTTAAAATTCTTGCGTGTTAATTACAGTGTTCAGATAATCTTGCCAATGATGTTGGTTGCTTGTATTTTCTTGTAAGAATGGGTTACATATTTCTTCTTGCATGTTGATTAATTCTAGATTTTCTTTTAGACATTGGGAAAATTATTTTGTAGAAACTCTCAAGTCTGCTATATTTCTGTTAGAGTTTTATAAGACAATTTACTTGCTTGGACACAAAACTCTCTTTTTGGTAGTAGTTCAAATCATATTTCAGTTGTTTTAGCTTAGTTGCGCTGCTGTGAATCTGTTTCCTGCCTGTATTTATCGGGCAGCTGAGGTTTTGCAGAGATTCTGTATATAACATGGTGCTCTTGCTCTCTCATTCTCTTTGTAAGATGTGACCCCTCTCTTTGTAATACTGGTGATTGCTATGAATTCTGTATTGTTTTTTGTCTGGCCAGAAATATGTCAGGAATATGTGGCTTTTTATGTTAAAGTTTTAGTGACTTCACCTGGCATCACCTTTATGCTGGTCTCGTTAAAAGTCATAAAAATTGTAAACATGTCCTGTCTGGTTTTTTCTTCCAATTTTTTTTAATCTTCTCTCCAGAATTTGACAGTTTATTTACACTCTCCAGTGCCTTCAGGTGATTGCTTTATTTTGCTCTCAGTTAATAGCTGATACCTGCAGGAAGATCAGGCTTCACAGGAGCTTACTTAGCTATATTGGATATGAAAACCAGTTTTATTTTGCTAAAAGCATGGTAATCATGATCCTTTCAGAGTTAAGGGCATTTAAAATCTCAATCTAGCTATGGGTACATTGCAGGTATACAATAAATGTTTGTTGAATGAGTAAATGAATTCAGCAATGTTGTTTGACCTAATTAGATGAATTGACTGACTTTTGCTAAACTGGTAACCCAGTTTACAGACATGCAGAGGGGAAATGGTGATTTCTATGTTTACCTGCATAGTTTTTGCTTGGTGTACTCTTGCCTCACTAAGCTGACATTTCCTATCAATGCCTGACATGGTTTCTCAGCAGCACAAATCAACAAACTAGAAAAGAAATATACCTTACGTTTTGGAACAGTAAGATAAACACTCTTTGTTTGTCATTGTTCCAAAGAAACAGACTTCAATTATGAAGCAGGTCACTTGGGTAAATAAGATTGCATGAGCTTCTAGTAAAATAATGGAACAAATGCTTTGTAGAAAAAACCCACTCTCATTTAAGTGTTGTAATGGACAAGAAATATGAACAATAAACAGTCTATAATTATGAGAAACTAATTTGATTGCTTTTTCCAAAAATAATTCAATTACTGAAGTAGTAGTCAAAAGAAATAGAACAGATGTTTGATCCAGTGTCTCATAAAATATTTTACTTAGCTACATACAAATGAATTAAAATTGATTTTATGGATGCCAATTCAGGAGCAGCAATGCTATATAATAGAACCTCAAATTACTCAGGAGATTTATTTTGGAACAATACTGTGTAATTTGGAGTGGAGAAAGTTTATGGAAAATTGGAGAAAGGGATTAGTAGCAAAGAATTGAAAACCATATGTTGCTTATGGGGATATTTGAAATTTAGGAATTTAATGTTTTAAAAATATTTATTTACTCAATATGGTGTATTACTTAATAAACTGGGTAAAGACAGAGACTAAAGAAGTAGGTATGGGAGTTGTAGTGGTTTAAAAATATGTCCAAAAATTCTCTGATAGTTTTCCTTATCAAAAGATGAAGTCTGCTAGGCTGGAGTGCAGTGGTGTGATTTTGGCTCACTGCAGCCTCTGCATCCTAGGTTCAAGCGAGTCTCCCTAAAAAGTTGGGACTACAGGTACACACCACCATGCCCAGCTATTTATTTTTTATTTTATTTATTTTTTTATGGAGACAGTTTCACCATGTTGGCCAGGCTGTTCTCAAACTCCTGACCTCAGGTGATCTGCATGCCTTGGCCTCCCAAAGTGCTAGGATTACAGGCATGAGCCACCATGCCCAGCCAATTTTTTTTTTATTTTTAATAGAGATGGGGTTTCTCCATGTTGGCCAGGCTGGTCTTGAACTCCTGACCTCAGGTGATCCGCCTGCCTCAGCCTCCCAAAGTGCTAAGATTACAGGCGTGAGACACTGCGCCTAGCATCAAAAGATAACATGTAATTTTTTTGCTGCCTTCCTTGAATGCGAAAGGATTTCGTAAATCACTTCTAAATAAGAAAATGTAGCAGCAATCACAGTTGAGCCATTTGTGAAGCCAGGTCGTAAGAGACATTGCTGCCTCTGCCTGCTCTTCCTTGGATTCCCTCCCCTGAGGGAAGCTGGCTGCCATGGCATCAGGACACTGAAGAAACCCTACAGGGAGGTTGGTGGGTGAGGAACTGAAGCCTCCTGTGACAGCTGGCCTCAACTGACTAGCCAAGTGAGTGGGCCTGCATCATGTCTGGCTGCAGTCAAGTCACATCTTCAGAAGACTTTGAATGATTGTGGTCCTGGCTGATAATCTGACTAAAACCTCAGGAGAGACCTTGGGCCAGAACCACCTAGCTCAGACACTCTCAATTCCTGACCCACAAAAACTGTGAGATAATAAAGGTTTATTACTGTTTTAAACAACAAAGTTTTGAGGGTGTGTGTGTGTGTGTGTGTGTGTGTGTGTGTGTGTGTGTGTGTGTTTGAGACAGGATCTTGCTCTGTTGCCCAGGCTGGAGTGCAATGGCCCAATCTTGGCTCACTGCAGCCTACACCTCCTGAGCTCAAGTGATCCTCCCACCTCAGCCTCCTGAGCAGCTGGGACTACAGACATACACCACCATGCCTGATTTTTAAATTTTTTTTTTAGTGTCTATTTGTATTGATGTGGGTCTCCTTATGTTGCCAAGGCTGGTCTTGAACTCCTGAGTGCAAGCTATCCTCTTGCCTCAGCCTCCCAGAGACTGGGATTACAGGCGTGAGCCACCATGCCCAGCCCGAGGTAACTTGTTATTCAGTAACAGGAGATCACAAAATTCTAGTTATGCTAAATTTGAATTTTTACTTAGAAATGGCATGGGAGCTTACCTAATAGTAGTTATATTTAATTAGGGTTTTTGGTGACCCGTTTTTGGGGTTGGAGACCAGCTTTCTCAAATGAAGGTAGAGATTCTCCTGGTAGCACTCTGGCACAGAGATTTGTGTGAGTGCGAATGGAGTTGGGGGCAGTGCTGGTAAACTTGGGAGAACTGAAGTGAGGCAGAAATAACGTATGATTTTGAAGGCTTTTATCTAAAATATTCCTATCAATTTGACATTTTCTGACTTAAGTGAGTTGTCATTAAAAAGCAAAGATATTTGGGAGGGTAAAATTCATCAGTAATTTGCACCTCACTGTAGACTATTTGAACAGGTAATTACATTGCCCAACTTGTGGCTAAAATATGGTGGAATGGGACTCTTGGGGAAGACAGACTTGGAGCACAGGCAAGGCAGGATGGGTGCCTGGGAAGGGTCTTTGTGTTGATTTGGGGAGCCATAAAGCAAATTGAACATGAAGGGAACTGAGAACTGAGGCACTTTATTCCAAAAGACACATAAAAAGTGAGTAAGAGAACAGATTAAAAAAAATGCAACCATTGACATACAGAGGGGGAAATAAAGAAAAATGTTTGAAGCTAAAGATCATTATCTTCTATTCTGAAATTTGTCCTGGGGCCCTGTCATGGTTATATTTAGAATGCTACTGAGATTCTTCTTGGTGCCCTTTTTGGCATATTCTCAGAAGTGGCAACTCTGATGCTTACCTTACCATGTGTGTATGAAGAAGAGTTCACTTCAGCTGTTGGTACCTGGGGCACAGTATGTAAAGTGTGTCCACATGTTGGAGTTGTCACTCTGACATGGTGAAAGTCCTGGCGGAACCTTGTGTCCTTCTGTGCCTCCTCATGATAGCAGTGCAGTCATATTCTGCTTGGCATGGTAATTATTACTCCATGTTCTTTCTTCCTCCCAGATTGTAGGGAAACTAGTGGTTGGAGCCCTGTCTCATCAGTTTGGTGTTTCTTGGTGAATGTATTAGTATTATCTTGATATAAATATTTGTAGAATTGTGTTGACTATGGAAAACCAAATTTAGTATTTTGTTGTAGCATTGCACCAATATGGCTTTCTTGAAAGAGTCAGATTTTAGAACTACCCAGTATTTGCCTAAGGTATACATTTATTAAAAGTGAATCCTTAATGGGAGTGCTTGCTTGAAGTATACATGAGGTGAGAATGAAGTGTTGACTTTGTGGGGCCTAGTTAGGAAACTGAGAAAATATTGGAAGAAGAAACGGAGGAGGGAATAGCTCTTACCATGACATCGCCCCTGGAAAGTGGAATTATAATAGGTATAAAGAGAGGAGAGTGAGAGAGAAAGGATATGTGAGAGTGAGGAGGAAAGTGGAGGAAAAGATGTAGATAATGAGTGGAAAGTGATAGAAGATGAAATATGGAAATGAAGGACAGGGTAGCGATGTTATCAGAACAGTCAGAATATAAAATCCAGGACTGCCCCAATTAATGGATTTGCCATTGATTTTATTTAATATTGTGTTCCTTTGGGTCTTTTGGTTACAGGCAGTTGAAATGTAAACTAGATTAAAAAAACAAAACTTATTTTAAGGATATACATATATTGAACAAAGATAGAAAAGCAAAGAACCAGGTCACTCGAGTGACCATCACAGGCCAGACCAGTCAGGTTCCCCAGCCCAAAACCTGAAGGGAGCCAGTCTGACTGGCTTTGCTAATCACGACCCTCTGATTGGACAGAGTTTTGTGGGCTGGTCCACTGGCGCTTGCTTATGCCAATCCGCCATTTGGTGCAAAGAAGAGCCTGGGACATCTTCTTTGAGTAAGCAAGGAATCAATGTACATGTGAACAGTGCTATGGCTGAAGTATCCAATTTAAATATGAATGATAAGCTAGGTGGTGGCTCATGCCTGTACTCATAGCTACTTGGGGAGGCTGAGGCAGGAGGATTGCTAGGAGTTTGAGACCAGCCTGGGTAACATGTGATACCTTGTTTAAAAAAAAAATACTAAAAAAGGAAAAAATATGAATAGTAATTTAAAAGCAAAGCAAAGAAAACCCCAAATCATATTTATGGACAGCCCACAGGCTTTTATGAAGATCCAAACCTGTGCTATGATAACAAGGAAGGCATTTGATGTACTTGACAAAAAATTGTTACTCTTATTGCTTTTCTGTAAGACTCTGTATTAGTCAGTTTGGGCTTTCCTAATGAAATACCACAGACTAGGGGGCATATGAACAAAAAGAGCAAGATGCTGGCCGATTTGGTGTCTAGTGAGGCCCTCTTCCTGATTCTGCATAGATGGTGCCTTCTCACTGTAACCCCCTGTGGGGGGTGGGGTGAGGGAGCTCTCTGAGGCCTCTTTTATGAGGGCACTAATCCCAGTCATGAGGGCAGAGTCTAACTGCCACCAAAAGCCCCACCTCCTGTTACAGTGTCCCTTACCCAAATGCTTGGGACCAGAAATGTTTCTGATTTTGGAATATTTGCGTTATAAATATTTACCAGTTGAGTATTCCAAATTTGAAAATCAGAAATCTGAAATGCTCCAATGAGCATTTCCTTTGGGCATCATGTTAGCACTCAAATATGTCAGATTTCGGAACATTGCAGATTTCAGATTTTCAGATTTGGGTTGCTTGGCCTGTTCCATCACATTGAGGGTTAGATTTTCAACGTATGAATGTTGCGGGGAGGCACGCAAGCCTTCCATCTATAGCACCTCTGTTATTTTATAAATTCACCTTTAACTCATTTCAGGTTTTTCTCAGTACTTTAAATCTTAACACCTTATGTGCTGGTGATTTTTCAACTTTTAAATGGGCTCTCTTCTCTTGAAAATAAATGGGAAACAGATTCTTGGAAATAAAATATCTGTCTTTTCTGACTTCTTGGGTGGGTGGGTAGAAACAGACAATTCCGTACCTGACATCTGCTTCCTTTAATACCCTTCATGGTGTTTGCCTTGTATCTCTCAAAACGCCTTCAAAATCACTTCAAACCACTTCAGACTTTTCAGGGCCAGTAAATGCTCCCACAGCATAAATACTTGTTCACGTCAAAGCGGTTGGGCTGTGTCTTAGGGGAAGACAGTATTAATGTCTTTTTCTTTACACCTTACAAGCAAAAATTCATTATGGCAAGAGGCAAGTCATAGAAACATATTTCTCTGGTGTGCTTTTGTTGTCATGTTACTAGAAGTAAGTATCTCTGATGCTGTAGTTGCTGGTATAATGAAAATCTAAGTAGACGATGGTGTTTATATCGCAGGTGCTAAGGGCCTCTCGCACTGGCACCGGCGCTGTGGACTCATTCAGTTTCTTGTGTTCTTACCAGCTGATAATAGGATCATTCTTCTCAGGGTCCCAGTGGCGCCGTTTGTGGGAAGCCATTGTGTGACAGGTTTGAGAAGATCTAGACAAGGGCAGGCCCTGAAAGATAGAGGACTACAATTTAGTTTGTTGCCTACCTTGCCTCAGGTGCCTGGCATGATGTCTCAATCCCAGAAGCTCTTGAAAAGCAAAAGGCAGCCACAGGCAAACAGGGGAAACAACCAATCCATTAAACGCAAAGGTGTTTACTCTGCATCCCAGCCTCAGAAATGCTCATATCCCACTAGGGGGACAGAAGGGAGCTTATGGAAACATATTGTGAGTGGAGCAGACAGAGTGTTGTGATTTTCAAAAATCTGCTATAACCTTCTGGTTCAGTTTTTGTTTCCCTGAGGGCAAGGGAGTGAGATTTTATGTTTTTCCTTAGTTAGAAATTCACATCCAGATAAAGCATCCCTTGACTCCATGAGCGAATATCTGGAGAGAATGTGTAGGTTTCCAGTGTGAGAATGAGTTTGGAAACCAAGATATGTTGATTGATGATGGAGAGTATGCTTAGCTGGTATTGAGGCTGTTTATCCAGCTGCTAAAACAGGCTTGTTTTTTTTGATGACCATGTAACTGATTGTTTGACGTCATGAAAGAGAGTGCATGGTGATTAAGAGCACCGACTTGGGAGCCAGGCTGTTTGGGCTGCAATCCCTGCTCTGCCACCTACAAGGTGTGTGATCCTAGGCAAGTTACTTAATCTCTTTGTGTCTCAGTTTCTTCATCTTGACAAAAGTTAAGGTTTGTAAATGGCTCAGACTGGCTCTGGTGTCTGGTAAGTGCTGTATAAGCACTTGTTACACACAGACATATGCATATACACAAATACTTGATGCTGTTCTGGCTAGTCATCAGCCAACTTCTGTAGCTGTGCGTTCAGCCTTTCATCTATAAAGTGAAGAGGGTGGACTAAACTCCATTCTGGTTGTACGATCTATGATTTTAGGTCATGGTGTTTGAAATTGGTGGTAAAATTATAAAGAATATTATGAAAATGACAATCAGAGACCATAACAAATCGTCTTTAGGAATAGGTGTTGATGATTCAAATGTATTTCCATTCCCCCAGTATTTGAAAGTATGGGATGGTATATGGGTAATCTCAGACTCAGGAGTTTATATCTACATAGGTATCTGCCAGATAAAAAGGAACGGACAAGCTCTCACCAACCATGAGATATTTTTCCATCACAAATGAAAACTTTATGATCCAGACTGTGTAAAGCCTGGCTAACATTAAGATTAGGAAATAGCTATACCTTAATCAGAAGAAAGATAAAGCTAAAGATTTAAAAATAGCAGGGCGTCTTAGCAACTCTCCAGGCTAAGCTGAGTGTGTAGTTGAGATACAGGCTGTTAAGCAAACTTTTACTTATACCCTTAGGGAAGAAGCTGTGGAATAAGGCAACTGAGCAGGGATTTTTCAAAAAGAGTAAGATAAATTTCACAATATTTGGAGAATTTACTTCTCATAAAATTGAAAAAAAATTTAAATCTCAAGTTGGATGGAAAGAGATAAAGCCCAAAGGATCACACTGTTTCTTTGAAAAAAAAAAAAAAAAAAAGGTGTACCTTGTATAACTTAAATAGATTCTGAGTAACTTTAGGACTCTTAAAATATTTTTTCAATTTCTTTTTCTTTTTTTCTTCAGTTGTTATATGAGGTGTGTTTTAAGTATGACCTTAGCTTCGTTAGTTGCTTTGAGCTCTTTACAAAGAAAAGAACATCGCTGAAAAGAGCCATGAATAAATAAGAAGTGAGTGTAGATTTGCAAATATTTTCTAAAGGTCTACGGTTCACTGAAGTGTTGGAAAAATGGGAAAAGGGAGCAGATAAAAAGAAAAAAGCATCAACAAAAAGTGAAAAGAGAAAATATGCAGGGAAGCAGAAAAATTTAATTAAATTAAAGTTTACTGAAAGGGTCAAGATGTCATAAGAACTGCATCAAGTAGAGAGACCTTTGAGAGAAGAAGAGGCATACCAATAAAATAAAAAGGAGGTTGTGATAAGACTTTAAATGGATGAGGCTGTGAACTTACTGTTCTCTGAACAGGCTGACTTTCAAAGCCTAGGCAAGGTCTTTACTATTAGAAAGTCATGAGGACCTTCTTAAAAAGCCTTGAATATTGTATTCAGTTTGAGGCATTTCACTGCCAGGAAAATGAAGGCAAACAGAGATGGGAATTTAGAGTCTAAAAAGCACACACATACAACAAAAGTATTTCAGGGTCTGTGGAGAATTGACTTTTCAAGAGAAAGTGTGAATAAAAAGAATAAATAATAGCATGGCTTGCAAAGTCTAAAGAGAGGAAGGTTATCACCTTCCTGGTGTATGCACCTAAAATTTGGTAGTGTGAAATTACAAGGTAACAGATAGCCTCATTTAAATCCCGTGAACTTAGTCATCGGTGTGACTTTACCTTTCACTTTGGGTTGCAGACATTTATCAATATTTTTTACATGGGATATTTATAAACACATATACATATACACATCCATATAGCCAGTAAGTGTCCAGTCTTCCTTCCCTTTCCCTTCATTTTCTTTTAAAGTTGATGACCTCTGAGTCTACTGTACATTTGTAGTTTCCCTATGCCTTTCTCTAAGGGGAGAGACGTAAAGACCACACATTCGATTGGCTGAACTTGAGCTTGCCCATCTCAGCTCCAGCTAAAGTGAGCTGTTGTTATTCATAGGGGTGTCCAATACAATTGCTTTAAAGGCTCACTTTTGCTTACAGGGGATTGTTGAGTGGGGCAGGGTGGGGAGTGAGATGTTGCTAGTCCTTACAGTACTAAAGGAATTCTATATATGCTATGATTTTACTTTAGCTGTGAGAAAGATGAGAAGGTCAGTAAAAAACTCGGGATCCACTGAAATTATTTAACACATATGAACAGGTAGGAGGCTTAAAATATACAGATGAGATATTGTTACTGCAGAATTATAACTGTTCTCTCCCTTTCTGTGTAGTACTGGTCATTCTCTTCCCTATTCAAAATCCAAGCCTTTTACATCATAGGTGCACCAAATAAAAAGGTATTCAATAGACAAATGCTAGTGGTTTTACAGATAGAGTGGTCTAGGGAGGATAGGGTGTTGAGTTTGGAAATGGGAGGATGTTTTTAACCTTATTTAAAGTCCTTTCTGGCTATGTAAGCTATAGATCACCGTGTGTTATACTTGGGTAGCTATGTATGTTCCATCAATGAGAACACTGGGCCGAGGAGTTAAGCAAATGTTGTTTTGTGCTGCCAGCTGGGCTTCAAAATATGGCAGTCCCTGCGTTTGTTGCCGACTAGTATTTTTCAAAAAAATATAAAAATTGTCATCTTCTCTGTCAGCATGAGACCACTGAATCATTAAGACGCACCAGCACAGACTGTAACAAAAAGATGTTTTCCTTTGCTATGGATTTAACCATTTATGGGGAGGTGTTTTAAAAAAAACTCTGCATTTAATGCAATAAAGATGATATTTAATGCACAACAGGCATTAATAGAAGTTTTCACAACTAAGTCAAGGTGAGATGAAAGGGGGAAAGTGGCAGTCACAGTTTGACAACTGGAATTAAATGCTGAAATGCGTGCACGAGTTAGAAAAGGCAGTAGCAGCTCCTACTGACCAGCAGGGGTCACCCAATAACCAGAAAACAGATAGGAAGCCTGCTGGTTCTCAGTGCTGAAAAGCAGGAGAAACACTCTGGTGTGAGGTGTCAGGCTGCCTGCCTTACGGAGACACACACAGAACGCACTCAAAATCCTAACTCAAAACCAAAACACGTGATGTTCTTTGCTGGGTAAAGGGAGAAAACCTTAGGGAAACTCTAGAGCTCTGCTACATGTAGGGGAGTGAAGAATAATGGACTCAGTTGGGAGTGGAGGTGGCACCCGGATGACGAAGAGGGTGGAAGATACTTAAGGGGGGGGAGAAACTCCCTGTTGAGTTTAGATGCTATTGATCTAGCTTTGGAGACCCAGAACAGAGAGGCCAGCCTCCAGTCAGTCTTTCTTTGCTGTGTTCAAGTACAGAACATTAAAACGTGTTCTGGCTTGTTATGTTTCAAAGATTTTTGTAAGATGCATTTTTAAAACATTAGAAAAGTTCAGATCACCAGGTTTCCTTCACAATGATTATTTCATTCTTCTTACAGCTACCCTGTGCTTCTTTTTCAGTGTCTGGCATAAAGAAATGTGTGCCCTATTGATTCTTTGTCTTTGGATTCCTGAATCATGCCCTGAAAGGACCTTCAGAGGGACGTATCAGTAATAAAAGTAGCAGCTAACATTTTTGAGAGAGGATGGTGTCATGCTCTGCCCTAAGCTATCACTGAACACGTGTATGTCGGATAACTTTCAAAAGGGCTTTATGATGTCGACACCATTTTAAGGATGGTGAAATGGAGGTTCTCAGAGAGCAGGTTTGCCTGATGCAAATACCTAGTTCACCTGCTGTTTGACTGTAAATCTCAGGTCAAAAAGGACAAAGATACATTAAAATTTAACCATTTTGACTACCTGCCTGATGCTCGAATACTTTCCATGGCATCTCCATCAGTTGGCCATATGTTGCTATAGTTGCACATTGCTGAGATGGGGACTCAGAAATCTATTTTGCGTTTGGACAGCTCTGGCTGTAAGAGGGCTCTGGCTTTTAGTCAGGTGGATTGTTGCATAGGTATACACATGGCATGTGATTTGCTGCCTTCCTCCCCATCACCTGTATCTGGCATTTCTCTCCCATTTCTCCCAAATCCCCACCCCCCGCTGTCCCTCCTCTATTTCCCCTGACAGACCCCAGTGTGTGATGCTCCCCTCCCTGTGTCCATGTGTTCTCATTGTTCAACACCCACCTATGAGTGAGAACATGCAGTGTTTGATTTTCTGTTCTTGTGTCAGTTTGCTGAGAATGATGGTTTCCAGGTTCATCCATGTCCTTACAAAGGACACGAACACATCGTTTTTGATGGCTGCATAATATTCCATGGTGTATATGTGCCACATTTTCCCTGTCCAGTCTATCATCGATGGGCATTTGGGTTGGTTCCAGGTCTTTGCTATTATAAACTGTGCTGCAATGAACATTAGTGTGCATATGTCCTTATAGTAGAACGATTTATAATCCTTTGGATATATACCCAGTAATAGGATTGCTGGGTCAAATTGAATTTCTATTTCTAGGTCCTTGAGGAATCGCCACACTGTCTTCCACAATGGTTAAACTAATTTACACTCCCACCAACAGTGTAAAAGTGTTCCTATTTCTCCACATCCTCTCCAGCATCTGTTGTCTCCAGATTTTTTAATGATCACCATTCTAACTGGCATGAGAAGGTATCTCAAAGTGGTTTTGATTTGCATTTCTCTAATGACCAGTGCTGATGAGCATTTTTTCATATGTTTGTTGGCCTCATGTATGTCTTCTTTTGTAGACTCTCTGTTCATATCCTTTGCCCACTTTTGAATGGGCTTGTTTGTTTTTTTTCTTTTAAATCTGTTTTAGTTCTTTGTACATTCTGGATATCAGCCCTTTGTCAGATGGGTAGACTGCAAAATTTTTTTCCCATTTTGTTGGTTACTGATTCACTCTAATGACTGTTTCTTTTGCCGTGCAGAAGCTGTGGAGTTTGATTAGGTCCCATTTGTCTATTTTGGCTTTTTTAGCCAATGCTTTTGGTGTTTTGGTCATGAAGTCCTTGCCTATGCCTATGTTCTGAATGGTTTTGCCTAGATTTTCTTCTAGGGTTTTGTGGTGTTAGGTCTTATGTTTAAGTCTTTAATCCATCTGGAGTTAATTTTAGTGTAAGGTGTCAGGAAGGGGTCCAGTTTCTGCTTTCTGCACATGGCTAGCCAGTTTTCCCCAACACCATTTATTAAACAGGGAATCCTTTCCCCATTGCTTGTTTCTGTCAGGTTTGTCAAAGATCAGATGGTTGTAGATGTGTTGTGTTGCCTTCTCTGCATCAGTTGAGATAATCATGTGGTTTTTGTCTTTGGTTCTGTTTATGCGGTGAATTATGTTTATAGACTTGCATATGTTGAACCAGCCTTGCATCCCCGGGGTAAATGCTACTTGATAATGGTGGGTAAGCCTTTTGATGTGCTGTTGCAGTCGGTTTGCCAGTATTTTATTGAAGATTTTTGCATCTATGTTCATCATGGATATTGTCCTGAAGTTTTCTTTTCTTGTTGAGTTTCTGCCGGGTTTTGGTATCAGGATGATGTTGGTCTCATAAAATGATTTGGGAAGGATTCCCTCTTTTGGATTGTTTGGAATAGTTTCAGAAGGAATGGTACAAGCTCCTCTTTGTATGTGTGGTAGAATTCGGCTGTGAATCCATCTGGACCTGGGGTTTTTTTGGGTGGTAGGCTCTTAATTGCTGCCTCAACTTCAGACCTTGTTATTGATCTATTCAGGGTGTTGACTTCTTCCTGGTTTAGGCTTGGGAGGATGCAAGTTTCCCGGAATTTATCCATTTCCTCCAGGTTTACTAGTTTATGTGCATAGAGATGTTTGTAATCTCTGATGATGGTTTGAATTTCTGTGGAATCTGTGGTGATAACCCCTTTATTGTTTTTTATTGCATCTATTTGATTATTCTCTCTTTTCTTTTTTATTAATCTGGCTAGTGGTCTGTCTATTTTGTTGACCTTTTCAAAAAACCAGCTCCTGGATTTATTGATTTTTTTGAAGGGTTTTTTGTGTCTCTCTGTCATTCATCATTTCTGCTCTGATCTTAGTAATTTCTTGTCTTCTGCTAGGTTTGAGTTTTTTTGGTCTTGCTCCTCTAGCTCTTTCGATTTTGATCATAGGGTGTCAATTTTAGATCTTTCTTTGCTTCTCATGTGGGCATTTATTGCTATATATTTTCCTCTAGACACTGCTTTAAATGTGTCCCAGAGATTCTGCTATGTTGTGTCTTCATTCTCATTGGTTTCGAAGAACATCTTTATTTCTGCCTTCATTTCATTGTTTATCCAGTCAACATTCAAGAGCCAGTTGTTCAGTTTCCATGAAGCTGTGAGGTTCAGAGTTAGTTTCTGAATGCTGAGTTCTAACTTGATTGCACTGTGGTCTGAGAGACTGTTTGTTATGATTTCCGTTCTTTTGCATTTGTTGAGGAGTGATTTACTTCCAATTATGTGGTCAATTTTAGAGTAGGTGTGATGTGTTGCTGAGAAGAATGTATATTCTGTGGATTTGGGGTGGAGAGTTCTGTAAATGTCTATTAGGTTTGCTTGGTCCAAGTCTGAGTTCAAGTCCTGGATATCCTTGTTAATTTTCTGTCTCGTTGATCTGTCTAATATTGACAATGGGGTGTTAAAGTCTCCCACTATTATTGTGTGGGAGTCTAAGTCTCTTTGTAAGTTATTAAGAATTTGCTTTATGTATCTGGGTGCTCCTGTGTTGGGTGTGTATATATTTAGGA
Organism: Ateles fusciceps; assembly: GCA_036589455.1. Classification (NCBI taxonomy): domain Eukaryota; kingdom Metazoa; phylum Chordata; class Mammalia; order Primates; family Atelidae; genus Ateles; species Ateles fusciceps. The sequence goes on from JAZHEH010002834.1 coordinate 14,281,887, forward strand.
TCGTTAGCTCTTCTTGTTGCATTGATCCTTTTACCATTATTTAATGTCCTTCTTTGTCTCTTTTGATCTTTGTTGGTTTAAAGTCTATTTTATCATAGGTGAGAATTGCAACTCCTGCTTTTTTTGCTCTCCATTTGCTTAGTAAGTCTTCCTCCATCCCTTTATTTTGAGCCTTTGTGTATCCTTGCATGTCAGATGGGTTTCCTGGATGCAGTACACCGATGGGTTTTGGCTTTTTATCCAATTTGCTAATCTGTGTCTTTTGATTGGGGCATTTAGCCCATTTACATTTTGGGTTAATATTGTTATGTGTGAATTTGATCCTGCCATTTTGATGCTAGCTGTCTGTTTTGCCTGTTAGTTGATGCAGATTCTTCATTGTGTTGATGCTCTTTACCATTTGATATGTTTTTGGAGTGGCTGGTACTGGTCGTTCCTTTCTACGTTTAGTGCCTGTTTCAGGAGCTCTTGTAAAGCAGGCCTGGTGGTGATGAAATCTCTGAGTACTTGCTTGTTTGTAAAGGATTTTATTTTTCCTTCACTTATGAAGCTTAGTTTAGCTGGATATGAAATTGTGGGTTGAAAGTTCTTTTCTTTAAGGATGTTGAATATTGGCCCCCACTCTCTTCTGGCTTGTAGGGTTTCTGCTGAGAGATCTGCTGTGAGTCTGATGGGCTTCCCTTTGTGGGTAACCTGACCTTCTCTCTGGCTGCCCTTAGCATTTTCTCCTTCATCTCAACCCTGGTGAATCTGACGATTATGTGCTTTGGGGTTGCTCTTCTTGAGGAATATCCTTGTGGTGGTCTGTGTGTTTCCTGGACTTGAATATTGGCCTGCCTTGCTAGGTTGGGGAAGTTTTCCTGGATAATATCCTGAAGAGTATTTTCCAGCTTGGATTCATTCTCTCTGTCACATCCAGGTACAGCTATCAAACGTAGATTAGGTCTTTTCACATAGTCCCATATTTCTTGGAGACTTTGTTCATTCCTTTTTACCCTTTTTTCTCTAATCTTGCCTTCTTGTTTTATTTCATTGAGTTGATCTTCAACCTCTGATATCCTTTCTTCTGCTTGGTCAATTCAGCTGTTTAAATTTGTGTATGCTTCGCAAAGTTCTTGTGTTGTGTTTTTCAGGCTCCATCAATTCACTTATATTCCTCTCTAGGTTGTTTATTCTTGTTAGCATTTGGTCAAATCTTTTTCAAGGTTCTTAGTTTCTTTGCATTGGGTTAGAGCATGTTCTTTTAGCTCAGAGAATTTTCTTATTACCCACCTTCTGAAGCATGATTCTGTCAATTCATCACACTCATTCTCTATCCAGCCTTGTTCCCTTGCTGGTGAGGAGTTGTGATCCCTTGTAGGAGGAGAGGCGTTCTGGTTTCAGGTGTTTTCATCCTTTTTGCACTGGTTTCTTCCCATCTTTGTGGATTTATCCACCTGTCATCTTTGTAGTTGTTGACTTTCAGATTGGATCTCTGAGTGGATGTCCAGTTTGTTGATGATGAAGTTATTTATTTCTGTTTCTTAATTTTCCTTCTAACAGTCTGGCCCCTCTGCTGTAGGACTGCTGAGGTCCACTCCAGGTCCTGCTTGCCTGGGGATCACCTGCAGTGGCTGCAGAACAGTAAGGGTTGCTGCCAGTTTCTTCTTCTGCTATCTTTGTCCCAGAAGGATACCCGCCAGATGTCAGTCTGAGCTCTCCTTTATGAGGTGACTCTTTGGATATACGGGGGGTCAGGGGAGCTGCTTGAGGAGACAGTCTGTCCTTTATAGGAGCTCAGGTGCTGAGCTGTGAGCTCCGTTGTTCATTCAGAGCTGCTGAGCAGGTACGTTTAAGTCTGCTGCAGCAGAACTCATAACCCCCACTCTTTTTTTTTCCCAGGCGCTCAGTCCCGGAAAGTTCAGGCTTTATTTATGAGTTTCTGTTGTGCTGCTGCCTTTTTTAGGGCTGCTCTGCCCAGCGAGGAGGCAGCCTAGTCACTCTCTGCCTGCAGAGGCTTTGCTGAGCTGCTGTGGGCTCCGCCCAGCTGCTGTGTGAACTTCCCCTGCAGTCCTGTTTATACGGGTGTAGTTAGAACTGCCTTGGCAATGGCAGCCCACCTCTATAATGGCAGACTCTCTCTGTGATGGCGGGCTGCCTCGGCAATGGTGGGCTCCCTCAGCAATTGCAAACTACCTCCGTAGTGGTGGACTGCCTTGGTAATGGCAGATGCCCCTCTCCCACAGAGCTGGACCATCCTGGGTTCAGCTGTGCTTGCTGTGAAACTCTCAGTCCAGAACGTTTCTGATTGCTGTTTTTTGTGGGGGGTGGGACCAGCCGAGCCTGATCACCTGGCTCCCTGCCTCAGAGCCTTTTTTTTTATTTGAATGGTTGACTGTCTCCCAGGTGTTCAGTTGCCTGTTGAAAAGGTGCTGGGATCTGTGTGATTTCCTGTGTGGCGACCCACTGCGCCAGCTGAAATAGCGGTACTGAGATTCATGTCGCTTTTTTGCCCGGGAATCTCCTGGCCTGGCTCCCTGTTTCAGTCCCCTTTTTTAATCAGATGAATGGGTGACTCTGCCTCCCGGAGCTCCAATCGCCAGCTAAAACGGCACCTGGACCCGTGTATTTTGTACGGAGAACTGCCGCGCCGGGGCACCGGCAAAACAGCCACACCGGTCAAACCAGCCATGCTGGTGACCCGTGGGGCTCCTCCACCTGGGAATCTCCTGGTCTGTGGGCAATAAAAATCCATCTGGAAATGCAGCATCCACTCACCCTCTGCACTTTCACTGGGAGCTGCAATCCTGAGCTGCTCCTAAATGGCCATCTTGGATTCTCCCCCATCATCTCTTCATGCCTGTTTTCTAAGAAACCCTCAAATTTGTTATTTTTTTCTTTTCTTTTTCTTTTTTTTTTTTTTTTTTTTTTTTGAGACGGTCTTGCTGTATTGCCCAGGCTGGAGTGCAGTGGTGCGATCTTGGCTCACTGCAGCCTCCACCTCCTGGGTTCAGGTGATCCTCCTGTCTCAGCCTCTCATAGCTGGGACTACAGGAGCCTGCCACCACATCTAGCTAATTTTTGTATTTTTAGTAAAGATGGGGTTTCACCATATTGGCCAGGCTCGTCTTGAACTCCTGGCCTTGTGATCTGCCTGCCTTGGCCTCCCAAAGTGCTGGGATTACAGGCGTTAGCCACCATGCCCAGCCTGTTTTTTTTCTACTTGTGTGTTTTCTCATTTCCCAGAAATGATATTTTTTTTTTTTGCTGAGTTCTTAGAATCAGATAAAAAATGCACAACTATATAATGAAAATTAATTTAGTGACAGCTAAGAAAAGGCAAAGACATTTTTATAAATAGTAGTTACAGTGGCACATAATGGCAGCATTCAACCTCTCAAAACATTGATTGACTTTCCTTATAACATCATATGCCAATGGTGCTTTACAAATCATGGTGAACACATTTGGCTGGGTTGAAATGATAATCATTTTTATGTTCATCCCTTGTTTAGGATTTTAGCACTAAATTCCTAGCCAGTTATCGCTGTACTTTTATGAAAGCTCATGTTTAAATAACTTTAGATGTATAGATTGTAGAAATAATATGCTACAACCATTGCCGTCTTATGAACAGTTAACAAGTATAATTTAAAAAACGACTCAGCTCTCCCAGGAGAGTGTTTTGAACAAGTTGGAAAACAGAATTAAACAGCATATCATGCAAAGTGGGTGGCTGAGTTAATGTTTCTATTTTCTTTCTGTGGCACTCTTAGCATATTATATGCAAACAATCTGAATTAAGGTTGCATAAGATGTCAGTTCAGAGTTATTCAAGTTATTTTATAGAGATTAAAAAGCCCCTTGCATTATACTCAAATTTCGTAAGTGGACAAAATCTACACCCACATGACATGAATTTTTAATGTGGTTAAACTCCATTTGACTATATGCCAAGATAGAGGCAATGATTAGCTTATTTTGAAAATTACCACTTTAATCTTTCCCATTACTGGGTAGCCTCTAACAAAGAGCCTTTTCTGACCTCTTAAATAGTCATAAAATTGAAGATCTCAGCTTGACCTTTAGACCTTCTGCTGACCCAAGGCAAATTAGACCTTCTTCAGGACTTGACTTGGAAGATACTGAGCAAATACTTAGAGGAGTGATAATAAGAGTTTAAGCTGCAGAATAGAAGAAAACAGAGAACATGAGTTAAGGAGATTCTTCTGCTCATAAAGGGAAAGGAGCCATGAGAATGTAAAAGAGAAAGATTAGGAGGGTTGGAAGTTGGCATTAGGTGGTGCCTGTATATCTCAAAAGGGATTGGTGCTGTAGCTCTTTGGGTCTCAAATGAGACTGGCTATGAAAAGGGTAACACCTCAGATACATTGAAAGGACATCCAGACAAAATACAGACCTGTACCCACTTGAAATCCAAAGAAGAGGCACTCCTACTGCTGTAGTTTTAATGTGTTCCCCCCAAAGGCATGTGCTAGGAACTTAATCCCAAATACAAATGTATTGGGAGGTAGGGCCTAATAGGAAGTGTTGAGGTCATGAGGGCCCCACCTTCATGAATAAATTAATGCAGATTATAAAAGAACTTGAGGCAGTGGTTTAGTCTCTTGTTTTATGTCGTTGCCCTTTCTTTGTCCTTTTGCTGTGGTATGATGCAGCAAGAAGGCCCTCACAAGATGCCAGCCCTTCTATCTTGGACTTCTCAGTCTCCAGAACCATGATCCAATAAACTTCTGTTCATTATAAATTACACAGTTTGTAGTATCCTGTTACAATAGCACAAAACCAATTAAGATAAAAAACTGGTACCAAAAAGGGGAGCTGTTGCTATGATAAATGCCTGAAAATGTGAAAATGTGGAAGCTGTTTTGAAATTGGGTTTTGGAATAGCTGGAGGAGTTGAAGTAGGCTAGAAAAAGGCTTTGCTTCCCTTCCTGGTGTGTTAAGGGTGTTTGAGGGCTTGGAAGAAGAGAAGAACTGTAGGAAAAGTGTGAAACTTCTTAAAGATTACTTAAGTGGTCATGATCAGAATGTTGGTAGAAACACGGAGAGTAAAAGCCATTATAATAAGGTCTCTGATGGAAATGTGTAATTCTTTATGAAGGTGGAGAAATGACCATTTTTACGAGTGTCAAGTAAATTGGCTGAAATGTGTCTGTGTTAGGCTGTTTTTCCCCCCGCTATAAATAAATACTTGAAAATGTGGAAGTGGCTTTGAATCAGAATCAGATAATGGGCAGAGCTTGTAAGAGTCTGGAGCCCTCAGAAGAAGACAGGAAGAAAAGGGAACGTTTGGAACTTATTAGAGACTTGTTGAGTGGTTGTGACCAAAATGCTGGTAGAAATATGAACAGTGAAGGCCAGACTTATGAGGTCTCATGTGCAAATGAGAAACTAATTGGGAATTGTAGCAAAGTTCACCCTTGTTATGCCTTTGCCAAGAGCTTGACTGCATTGTGTCTATGTTCTAGGGATGTTTGAAAGTTTTAATTTAAGAGTGAAAACTTAGGGTATATGGTGGAAGAAATTTCTAAGCAGCGAAACATTTAAGATATTGTGGCCTGGATGCTCCTAGAGCCTACAGTCAGATGTAGGAGCAAATAAATGACTTAAAGTATAAAGGGAAGGAGAAACATTTTGGAAAATTTGCAGCCTAGCCATGTGGCAGAGAAAGAAAAATTATCTTCAGGAGAGGAATACAAGCAGGTTGTGGGGCAACTACTTGCAAGAGAGATTAGCATGACTCAAAGGGAACCAAGTGATATTATCCAAGACAATGGGAAAAAGTCTTTAAAGGCATTTCATATTTTGAGGCAGCCCCTCCCATCAAAGGACAAGAGGTCTAGGAGGAAAGAGTGGTTTCATGGGTTAGGCCCAGGATGTTGCTGCCCTGTTCAGCCTTGGGACACTGATCCCCACATCCTGGCTGCTCAGGCTCCAGCTTTAGCTCAGAGAGCTCCAGATCCTGCTTGAGCCACCACTTTGGAGAGTGCCAGCTGTAGTAAGTCTTGGTGGCTTCCATATGGTGTTAAGTGTGTGGGTGCATAGAATGCAAGAGTGAAGAAGGCTGGCAGCTTCCACCTAGATTTTCAAAGCCTGAGTGTCCAGACAGAAGCCTGTCATGGTGCAAAGCTCCCACACCAAACCTCTACTGGGGCACTGCCAGCTGTTATTCATCAAGACAATTGGAGAATGACCTCTAAAACATTTCAGTATCTTTAAGCCTGACCTTTCCATCATAGGCCCAGTGCTCTCAGAAAGCAGAATGGTGCTGGGGATTCATGGTTCCTCCACAGGCTCTGTCCAGACCTGCCTCAGGACTCTGCTCCTTGGATTCCAGTGCAGTGGTCTTCATCTGCCCAAGCTATGGCTCAAGCCACTCCAGGTGCAGCTTGGGCTGCTGATCTGGAGAGTGCAAGTGATAAGCCTTGGTGGCATCCACTTGGTGCTAATTCTGCAGGCATAACGAATGTAAGAGTTCTGGGGCATGCCTTCCTCAACTTAGATTTCAAAAGATTTTGTGTAAACAGAGGGTCTAGGCATAGACTTGTCACAGGGGTAGAGCCACAGTAGCAGATCCCCACTAGGATAATACCCAGTGGAGCTGTAGGAGTAAAGCCACTGCAGAAAATCCCAAGCAGAGCAATGCCTGGTAGAGCTATGGGGTGGGGCCTTCCAAAGACTCCAGAACTGTAGTTACCAGTGTGCAACACTAGCCTTGGGGAGCTGCAGGGACACAACTCCAACCTGTGAGAGTTGCTATATGTGCTGAGACCAGCAAAGCCATAGGGTTGGGGCTGCCTGAGGCCTTGGAGACCCACTCCCCACCCCTGGAAGGCAGGGCATGGAGTTAGGGAAGATTACTCTGGAGCCTTAAGATTTAATGTTTATTGTCTTGTTGGGTTTTACACTTACTTGGGACCAGTCACACCTTTCTTCTTGCTGATTTCTCTCTTTTGTAATGGAAACATTGTATCCTTTGCCTGCCCTATCATTGTATTTTGGAAGAAGATAACTCGTTTGATTTCATTGGCTCATAGCTGGAGAGGAGTTTGTCTGAGGATGAACACTACCTTGAGTCTCACCCATATCTGAGTTAGATGAGACCCTGGACTTTGGGCTTTTAAGTTGATGGTGGAACATATTAAGACTTTTGAGGCTATTGGGATGAATGAATGTCTTTTTTTATGTGAGAGGGATATAAATTTGGGGGACCAGGGTGGGTCTTAGTGGGAGTTGTTTAGGTCATGAGGGCTCAGTGAATAGATTACTGCTGACTATAAAAGGTCTGAGGCTATTAGTTTGATTTCCTGCTCTCTCTTTTCTCTTTGCCTTTCCACGATGGGATGATACAGCAGGAAGGCCCTTGCCAGATGCCAGTCCCTCAATTTTTGGACTTCCCAGCCTCCAGAATCATAAGCCAATAAGTTTCTCTTCATTATAAATTACCCAGTCTGTGCTGCAGTAAGTCCTCACTTAGGGTCACTGTTAGGCTCTTAGACATTGTAACTTTAAGATAAATGATGTATAACAAGACTAATTTATAACTCATCATTGTTATAATAAAACAATTTTGAACAAGATGATGTTATTTGAGGACCTGTTGTACATAGCCTCACTTAAAGTTGCAATTTCCAAGAACCTATGATGTTAAATGAGGACTTACTGTATTCTGTTATAGCAGCAAAAACAGGTTAAGACACTTACCAAATGCCTTATATCAACATGAAATGTTTTAGAAGTGAAAAAATGAAGATGTACTGGGCTTGAGCAGTGATGGAATGCAGTACTCATAGAATTGTGTACTTCCTAGGATGGTGAAGGGAAGGCCATTCTTGTTATTGGTAAACCTGAGTGGTAGGGGGCAAATATGTGGGGCAGAGAGGGAATAAATCCAAAGCCCAGGCCAATGGGATATTATCAAACACTATCTAATTAGAGACTCTCATCTTGGAGTATATCAGAAGTCACAAATTCAAATACAAGGGCCAAGTATGTAATGTGTAGGAGCAATTGGCTTCTCTTTTCTTTTTGGAACACAGACTATTATGTGAAGAAGCCTGGGAAAACTACTGGAGGATGAGAAATTGCATGGAGCAGGGGCAAATCCTCCAGCTGAGACTTCTTAGACCAAACAGCCTGCTCACACAAGGTGTAAGAGTGAGGCAGGCCATCATGATCCAGGCACAGCGGTCCATGCCTTTAGTCCCAGCTACTTTGGAGGCTGAGGCAGGAGGGTCACTTGTGTTTAGAAGTTTGAGTCCAGCCTGGACAACAAAACATTATCTTGTCTCTAAAAAAAAAAAAAAAAAAGTGAGAAGACTGATCCTGTCTTAGAGCATCTAGCCTCAGCTGAAGCATCAGCTAAGCACGGAAATTATCTGTGCTGACTCAGACTAAAACTGTCCAGCTAACCCAAAGAATGGCAAGGAATAATGAAGGATTGTTACTTTTTAAAAGACAAATCCCCCCCCCCTTTTTTTTTTTTACTATTTTTAAATTTTGTAACTGGAAAAATTTATACATTGTTTTAATAACACTACCCTGATGACATTAATTTTTAATATGGTTAAATGCTATTTAAATTAGTGTCAAGATGAAAGCAATGATTAATTGATTCTGAGAAATTACCACTTTAATCTTTCCCTGTTATTGGACAGCTTCAAACCTTATGCTATAAGATCAACAAGAGATCTAATCATATACCTTAATAGACTGATGAAGTATTTGCTGAAATTTGAAGAAAATGCTGAGTAACCTATTGGTACACACCTGTGCTCTGCCCTGGATCCCAGAATTCCACAATTTTAGAGATTAATTACCAAAAGTTAAGACATCTTAGATTTTTCCCACTGTTAAAGGCCAAAGAAGCCTCAGAGCTTGTTTAATCAGAAGGCCAAATTTGACCAGCAGATGTGTTTTATTTGGCCTACCCAGTGCTGGCTCAAAAATTTAAAAAGTTTGAATTAGTTATGGTGCCAGTTTTTTGAAATTGGACAATTACATTGAAAACCCTATTTCCAAATTGTCTTTAAATATTTGAAAGATCTGGCAACATTGAGCCTGCATGATGGAAGTTTAATGTTGAAGCTGAATACCCTTTAAGATGGGGCAGGAGTTCTCTAAGTCACTCAGAAAGCCTCCCCTCAGCTATCTTACACCTTAGTTTCCTTTACTCATCCAGGGTATACACTCAGCCTCTGTTAAGTATATGAAATTTGACCTCCAATCTGTGCCAATTAACTTAATTTTTGCAGGTAAGCAAAGAGAAGCTCAGATAAAAGTGACTAAAAAAAAAGAAACAAAAACGTGACTCAGAGGAAAGTCTAAAGCTTTATCGGCTGTGGAACTGGTGCTAGATCTCCTTCCCACCTGGCAACGGGCTGAGGAGAGTGTTGCTTTTGATGGTATATGAGTGAAACAGAAGAGACTGGGATTTTTCAGGACAGAAAGGCTGGAGAGTAGCTTGCGGAAGCCGGGGAATCAGTGTCAGGGCCCTACATGGCTGGAGGGTGGGAAGCCCTAGAAGGGAGGGGAAGAAACTAAAAGAGGATAGAGTAGGCAAGGAAAACAACATCCCTTGGGCCACTATTTGGTTCCTCATCTGCCATATTGGGCTGGAAGTCTTTGCTGGGAAAACATTGTACTACTGATAGTGTTGACAGCCTGTAAAATGCATTAAAGTTTTTCAAAAACCACAAAATAGATGATGAGATTCCAGCTATACTGATGGCCAAGTCTTAGAGTCTTTATTTAAAAATACACTTCTTAGATTCTTCCCCTCCATCTAGTCATTAGTCAAGACCTATCTTGTAATTATTTCTTGAATTGCTAGCCTTCTCTAGTCTTATTCTCACTGTCACTGAGTTGAGATCACCCTCATTTTGCCAGCCTCTCATCTGATCTCCATATTTGTGGTGGGCTCTCATCAGGTCTGTCCTGCTCAATCCTTCCTATGCTTTGTAAAGCAGGAGATGAATGATTGAACATGCCCACAGATTGGTCATTACTTCAGAGCTGCAAAGAGATTACACCTGTGTGATGCCCGATTGTAATGTAATTTGTGGATAATCTATCAGGATGTGCTGGTGGCTTTTTAAGGAATGGTGCTGGGAACCCAAAATATCCAGGTAACAGAGTTTGCTAATGGCGGTTTTGCCAGCATAAAAGTTAAATATGCTAAAGTGTAACGTTGCGATTGAGGAATATGAAGTTTGGTAAACTCCTACTTGGTATATCCCAAAGTCTGGCAGGACCTTACTGTGCATAGGTAGAGAACAACCACTGCCACCAACGAGGGGCATTTCCAATGAAGAAATGGGATGCTCACTGAACATCCCACAGTCTAATATCCTCAGATGACCTTTGTTGAAGCTAGGTCCTTTGAGCTTAGAACAAAGAGTAATTTATAGGTGTCAGAGTCCTCAGTTTCAGTAATTCTCAAACTTAGTCCTTGTGTGTGTGCCAGTTCACTGCTTTCAACTTGCTTCCATCCAACTCTTTTTCCACAAGGCTAACAGAATAATGTTTTAACCACCAAAATCTAATGATGTTAGCCAGGCCTGATGGTGCATACCTGTAGTCCTAGCTCTTTGGGAGGCTGAGGTAGGAGGATCATTTGAGTCCCAGAGGTTGAAGTTGCAATGAGCTGAGATTGTACCACTGCACTCTAGCCTGGGCAACAGAAGAAGACTCTGTCTCGGAAAACAAACAAACAAAATTTAATTGTGGTATTAGTCTATTTTAAAAATGGAGATCTTTGATCTCAGCGTAAATTCTAGTCTCCTTATTTCCTTGTTACTGATCAAACTTCTTTCCCAATTCTCCTTCATACATTAAAATTCAGCTACATAAAAAAATTTTTTTTTCTGCAATGAGACTTGATCTTTCCAGCGTCTTGATTTTTGCTAGCTTTGTTTCTTCCTGGCTGAAATATGTATTTCCCAACCATGTCTATTTGGCTAATTTCTGTCCAGCCCTCAGGTCTTTTCTGATAGGCTGCTTCCCTGAGTCTCGGTTGGTTGCTCTTCCTGAGTGTCTCCATAATACCTTTGTACTTCACTTTTCATGTGGTTTCATATGGTTATTGTGCTGTATCATAAAATGTTACTTTCTGTATCTTCTACTTGACTCCAGGCTCTGTGAGGACAGGGATTGTGTCCAGCTTATTCACAGCTTTATCTTTCAGCAGGGGGTTAATAAATATAATACATTAATAAAACAAAATCTTCTTTACTTATGTTCTTTATCTCATAGGCAGCTGTATGCTTACATCTTTAAAGACAACATTTATGTAGCCATGCGGAGATAAAATAATTGGCTGGTGAATTTGTCATGACCAGTCTAATTGATATAAATTTCTTCTCCTTATTTTCTGCAACCTTTAAAATTCCATAGTTTAGAAACTCAATGATTGAAACACTTTCATAGACACTGTCTTCCAATGGCTATATTTTTATATATATTTGCCGCTTACCCTTTGCCAGCTCGGGGATTCTTTGGGCCTGCATGTGATTATATTAACCCAAATGATAATCATTTTTTTTTTGGCATAAATGAAGTCGAGCAGTTAGCAAGAGGCCAAAGGCCCTAGCAGCTGTTTTAGTACAATTTGGATGGATGCAGATGAAATTACAGAGTCACATTTTATTTGTTGGATGCTGTCCCAATTATGAGCTTAGTCACATCAGAGCTGCACATCAGAGAGTTCAGAGAGATCAGAAAATGAGGTAGGGAGAAGATACTGAAATTCTAAGTAATTATTCCACAGTAGCATGGGCTTTCTTTTGCTTTGACCAGCGAAGAGACTAGCTCTAGACCTTTGATCATATGAGCCCATGTGGATTAAAAAATTCTCCAATGTTTCCAAAACATTAATTATATTCTCCTTACCGAGTTTTACACTTATGCAGCTGGTAGATCGGGAGAGGTAGGGAGTGGGGGAGAAATGGGGAAGGGGGAACGGCTGAATCAGATGCCATAATTATTTCAGGGCTGGAAACAGAATTGAAATGACCCAGATGGTTACCCTAATGAAGCCGATCCAAAATGTATGCCAAGAGGAGTCAGAACATGCCTTTCTCTCTCTGTCTGTCTCTCTCTCTGTGTGTGTTTGGGTGTGCAAGTGCAAGTATGCATGCATGATTTATATTTGGCTGAAGTGGACTTGGGGTTACAGGAATGCAAGTGTGGCAGGCCAAGACGGATATGCATAGGAAAGAAATCACAATGCAGTGCCTCTTCCTGCTGTGGCCTCGGGCAGGCCTGACTCCCCTCGCAATTGCACCAGTATGGAAAATCCCCTTTCCTTTGGCTTTTAACATAGACCATATTTCCTGGGAGTGTATGGTGCCTTTTGGATGAGGTGCTTGAGGCAGATCAAGCAGTGCTAGGGACATTTAGGCTGCTGACTTGTGCCAGGGCATTTGTCCAAAACTGTGTCTCTAGCAAAAGACACATATTGTGCTGCATGCTGGGGCAACTGTGACAATCACCTTGCTTATGGACTTTGTTTTACTAACATGAACCGACATAGTTGCTGCAATGCCACTAGACAAAGAACAAGGACAGGGCTCAAGACTGATACCGTATCTACTCAAGTTTTAAAACAATAGAAACATTTTTTTTTCTTTTCATTAAAGGACTTGATGTATGTAAATCTTCAGCATCATGCCTGTTACATAGTATATATTAATAAGTTAGATATCACTTATTCATTTAACATTTTAGCTGTGGATCTAACTGTGCTTATGTATATTTCTTTAGTAAACATAAAGACCTATAAACTTTGTGTTGGTTATGAAGGGAGACTGATTTGAGAACTGATTATAGCACCTATGCCATGTTGGATTATTGGCAATAAGCCTTAATTTTCTTATCTGTAAAAAAAATTAGGATGGTACAGAGTATTCCTAGAATTCTTCCCTTGGTGTGGGGAAAAAGTGTCTTGCCTACTATGTATTATAACTGTGTGTGGTATTTTATACGTATCACCTCATTTAAACTTCGCAATGAATTTTGCTTTATTAAGAGACTGAAATTCACAGAACCCAAGACATTTATTAAAAACAGCAATTACTTTCATTTATTGAGCACCTCATATTTGTCAAGCTCTCTACATACCATTCATTGTTATTTCCTCATGGCCATGCTGAGAGGCATATTATCATCCAGGTCAAGAAATTAGGCAACTGTGGCTCAGAGAGATTAAGCAATTCATTAAGATCCTGCAGCCAGTTAGTACTGGTGCAAAGATTTGAACTCATATCTCTTCAACTCCTAAATCCCTGGTCTTCCTATTAAAAGAGGTTTGCCTTGTGAGATTGCTTTTCCCCTAAAGCCACATTGGTTCTACTCCTACCTGAATGAGTCCAAGATGCACTTGTTTGATAATAAATTCTGTTGACATTATTCAAGAGCTTAGAGAATAAAAAGTGTACCAGGGGAAAGTATGCTTCAAAAAACACAGCTTGGCATATGTGCAGAGGAGAAGAAATTAAGTGAGAAGAAACCAAATTGATGAGAGCTTCTAAAGACACAGGGATATAAACCATCTCTAAATTGGAAATGGAATATGTGATGTAGTATTGGCCATAGAGCATTCAAGTGTGTTTGTGTGCTAGGAGAAGGAGGGAGATTAAGTAGCGAGGGTCTTGATGGATAATAGAAAAAAGCAGGGACTGCTGCTCATGTGAGCTTTCTCTTTGATGTGCAGCGGGTAGAGCTGAGGGTGGGCAGTGGGAATGGGGGAGAGTGACCATTCCACATACCTCCTGCTGTTAGGTGGACACTGCCAAGTGCATTCTCTCCCAGGCCTTGTATTTGGAAAGAGATCACCTTGGGAAATACACTGGAAGCAGGAGGGTAGCAGGATTTTTACTTTTGGTTTGGGTTTAGACTCCCTGACTCCCATTCAGCTGCCGGGGCTCCTGCTGATGAATTGCTTGTAATGAAAGTCTGTGTCTCCTGGGCTAGACGGCACAAGGGAGCTCTGCTTTAGCCTCTTACTGTGTAACCCCAAGCAAGTTGTTCTACCGCACTGAATTCTGAAGATAATGGTGATCACCTACCTCCTAGGGATCCTATGAGGAATGGCCAGTAATCATGAATATAAGTGCTACATAAATGCTAAGTAAATGACATTAATTCTCCCATGGACAGTGGTGTGCTTATCCAGGCTGCTAAATCTCTCTTCAGTGACACAAACCCAGGGCCTCAGGATAGGATGTTCTTGCAGAAACACAGTTTAAGCCACAAACCAGATCATGTTAGGGGGTATAACTCCCAGAAGGGCAGAAAATTGAAAGAGATAAGGCTGAAAATCTATCACTAACTCACTCTCTTGGGCTCTGGAGTCTAGCACATATTACGTGATGCCTCAGTGCCTTTCTGTTTGAAAGTCACTTCCTCAGATTGCAAATCCTCCCTTGCCTTTGTTTTTCTAAACAGAACTTGATTCTGAACTTTAGAATATTTCCAAAAGAAAATTGTGCTGGAAGTGCAGAATAAAGATAGTGGATGCTTTTGCCCAATCTTTCTCTGTGTTTGGCTGAAACAGAATTGTTCAACTGTTGGCAGTGATCTCTGATGCTGCCGGCTACTCTGGGCTCCTAAATGGTTTTGAAAGCTGCTGAAAATTGTTGTAATAGGCAGTAGAAGGGAAAGAGCCATGTTTGCTGCAGGGGACTTTGGGGTTAACGTTGCTGGCTCTTCCTCACTCAAGTCATACCTCACTATGGTTTTGGTCAACAAGGTTTGCATGTCTGAATTTTTACTGAAAATGACTCTCTAATGGGATTCTGTTACATCAATCTTCAATACACAAGTAGTAATCTGGTTATAACCAAAATGTTCCTTCCTTTCTCCCTTCCTGCCTGCCTTCATTTGACATGTATTATCTTTTAAGATAGAGTTAACCATTGCATTTACCTCTAAGATGCATAGTTAACTGTTTCAAAATTAGGTGGGGGAAAGATATATATATATATATTTTATTTTTTTTTTTTTTTTTTTTTTGCTTTAATGGTGGGACTCGGTGGTCTGATTTCCAAAGCCGAGAGTGTTGCTGCTTGTGAAAACTGTCTTGTGCTGGTTTCCATGACACCATACTCTCCTGGTCTTTTGGCAACTTCCTGACTATTTCTTGTCAATTTCTTTTTCGAGGCTTCTCTGCTGGACCTCCAAATTTTAGATTGATCCATTCCCTGTCTGGTCCTTGGCCTTCTAATCTTTTGAATGTGCTTCCATTAAATATAGGAAGATCATTAAATATTGATAACTCTATATTTATATCTTGACCACTGACCTCTGCTTTGATTCTTTCAGATTTATATATGCAACTATCTACCTGATTCTCTACTTGGATATTAAATAAAAACTTTCAAATTAACATGTCCCATACTGAACTTTTTATTTCTCCTTCCCCAAAGCCCTTTCTTTCCCAGTCTCTCTTATCTTCTTCTTCCTTTTTAATTATTTACTTTTTCTTTTTTTTGCTTCTGAGGCAAGATGTTTATTTATTTTTTTGAGATGGAGTCTCCCTCTGTTGCCCAGGCTGGAGAGTAGTGGTGCAATCTTGGTTCACTGCAACCTCCGCCTCCTGGGTTCGAGCGTTTCTCCTGGCTTAGCCTCTCGAGCAGCTGGAACTACAGATGCATGCCTCTATGCCTGGCTAATTTTTGTATTATTACTAGAGACTGGGACATTCATTATTTTTTAAAAAAATATTCCACATTTATTTATATTTTTTTAAATTACACTTTAAGTTCTGGGGTACATATGCAGAATGTGCAGGTTTGTTACATAGGTATACACGTGCCATAATGGTTTACTGCATCCATCACCCCGTCATCTACATTAGGTATTTC
This sequence comes from Ateles fusciceps, assembly GCA_036589455.1. Classification (NCBI taxonomy): domain Eukaryota; kingdom Metazoa; phylum Chordata; class Mammalia; order Primates; family Atelidae; genus Ateles; species Ateles fusciceps. The sequence goes on from JAZHEH010002834.1 coordinate 14,297,753, forward strand.
TCCTAATGCTGTCCCTCCCCTATGCCCCCACCCCCTGCTATGCTTCCCCTAGCCACCCACCCGCCAACAGGCCCTGGTGTGTGATGTTCCCCTCCCTGTGTCCATGTGTTCTCATTGTTGAACAGTCACTTATGAGTGAGAACATGCAGTGTTTGGTTTTCTGTTCTTTTGTCAGTTTGCTGAGAATGTGGTTTCCAGCTTTATCCATGTCCCTGCAAAAGACACAAACTCATCCTTTTTTATGCTGCATAGTATTCCATGGTGTATATATTTTTAAAATAGAATTTTTCTGTATTGCCCAGGCTGGAGTGCAGGGGCTAGTCACAGGTGCAATCATCACCCACTACAGCTCTGAAATCCTGGCCCCCAGCAGTCCGCCAACCTCAGCTCCCAGAGTAGCTGGGACTACAGGTGTGCACCACCACACCTGGCTCTATTTTCCTGACAACAAAACCATCCATGTGGTTGTTCCTAACACAAGGATAATCCTGGATTGTTCTCTTTCCTTTTATCTTCATTGTTCGACTCATTGACAAGTCCTCCAAAATACATTCTGAATCTCAACTCTTTTCACCATCTAAACTGCCACCAGCATGGTTCAAACCATGAATATGTCTTATTTGGACTATACTGCAATAGCCTTCTAAAAGATACCCCTGTGCCAGTCTTGCCTCCTATAGTTTATTTTCTGCATAGCACTAGATGGAATTTATGATGTTTAATATTTATTTATGTTTCCTAGATGATGAAACTTGTAAGGAAGTGAGTGATTTATTTCAGAACACAGAGGAATAATGAAGGAAGAAAATCCTAAAATCAATTCTCCATAGTTCTGCAATTAGTTAACTTTTGTAGGGTTTCAATCCCATTTGTTAGTTGACCATTTAAATTGGGGCTTAATATAAAATTGTAATAATGGCTATTAATTATAGAGCACTTACTATGTGCTGGGCATGATTCCAAGGACTTCACATAATTTGGACTCTTTAATCTTACAACAACCCAGTGAGATGTATAGTATTGTTACTGCTTTTTAAATATGAAGAAACTGAGGTGTACGTAGCTGTTAAGTGGCTTGTCTGAAGTTCTATAGCCAGTGGGCGGCAGAGGCAGGACTCAAGTCCAGGGATTGGTCTCTGGAGTTTGCTGTGTTATACCGATCCTTTATTGAAGCCACAAGTTTGTTCCAACATGATCCATTAGTTCGTTTGGGGGCATTTATTTTTCTTTTTGTACATTGGTTATTTTATCTGTTGAATGAATTTATTATGAGAACAAAAATTATCTGTTACTTTACCAGTAGTGTCTTAGGTATAGCTAAGAGGAGAATTGTCGTAGCTTTTAGATTTCCTCTATGTACGTGGTAGTTTGAGCCCATGGTTTTGAGTTTTAAGTGATATTTACTCCAGGGGCAGGCTAAAAATGAACTCCCAAATTGCCTCAAATATTTTCTGTTACATAACATTTCCGCCAAAAGTTTCTGCCCTGAAAGCTTCTATGTGAAACAGCAAATCCTCTCAGGTCCCAAAGGGGCTGCTTGCAGTTTAAAAAATAGTCGGCCTCTCTCTCTTGCACCTGTGCTGTGCTTAGTAGATTTATTCAGTCAGAGAAAACTTCAAAAAGGATTGGCGATTTGAACTAAGCCTTGATGAACTGAAAGAATTTTGGATATTGAAAAGAGAAGGTTGCACTCATGCCAGCTCTGCACCGTGGATTGCATAGAAACAACAAGACTGTTTGCCACTTAACTGAACAATTATGATGCTAATCTGTCCCTTTGTGTCTCAAAGGTGACACACTATATGCTTCACCTGGGTAATAGGTAATGTAACATCACCCAGAAACAGAATTTTGCTTCCTTTCACTTGTGGCTGCCTCCCTGTCCCCTCCATCTTTGTGAATAATTCTTTGTTGGTAAGGAACTCATTATCATTATTGATTAAACTTTGCCATCTCAGTTTGATGTCGGTGAATACCTTGCTCATTTTAATCTGTCTCAGGGCCGAGTTTTATGCTTACCATGTTTTAATTTGTCCCAGGACTGTGTTTGCCTGATGCTGATATAAAGATTGAGGACTCTCTTGGGGCATTTTGTGACTGACACAAGAAAGTGTTTGAAAATATATGAATAGTCCTTTAGGATAAGCCTTGCAACTCACAAACAGAGCTTGGTGGCAACCTCTGTGTGGCAGTTGCCTTGAAACTAGACTCATAAACTAAAGCTGGGAATAAATATCCATAGTAAAACCGTTAATCTGTTTACATGTTTTAACTCGGGTGATTTTCCCCCCCTTATTTCAATCCTGAATATTTTTGTCTCCCTGTGACACTCTATTGTTCAGTTGACCTCTACAGATATTGTCTTTATTAGATTTTTTGGTGAGCACAAAGTTACATGGTATGAATATGGCACTATTTTTAATGATATTTTATTTTGAAATAATTTCACACTTACAGAGAACTTAACAACAATAGAGCAACAAGCTCCTGTGTGCTTTTCACCTTGATTCTCCAATCGTTATTCTTTTGCTGCATTTGCTTTACCTGATGCTAATTGAAATGACCATTTTTCTTTCTCTGAATTCTTGCTAGTTCACTATCAGTTTAGAGCATAGAAATCAAAACAGGAAAGACCTGTTTGGATGTTTATGAGGGGAGGATGGAGAAAATTGTGGGATGATGATTACAGGGAGAGGAGGAAGAGGGGGAGACTCCTATTAGAGGAAACACAGGAGCTTTGTAGTAGCACTGTCACAGGCGCACTGTATTTCTCCAACAGGGATTCCAGAAACAGTGCTCTAGTGGCATAAGTTTTTTCTGAGGTGCTCTGAAGTCATTACTTTCCGAATAAGCTTGAATATCCATTTTCTCTTATAGGTTGGTGATAAATAACAGTATTTCTAGGTAAGTGGCTAATAGTGATGTGGAAAATAAAGTCAAGTGCAAAAGTTGTCCCTTTGGGGCATTACATGGAAATGTATAGTGCTTCTCCTGATGTTGCCCATTGAAGGCCCCTCTGAGCAGGTTTCTGAGGTCTCCGCATCAACCCACAGGTCACGCAGCCAGCGAGATTGCCAGTGAAGTGGCAGGTTGCCTGACCTCTCAGCAGTGTGTACAGATCCTGAAGGGTGCAGCCCCGGCTGTCCTGAGTGGCCTGGGAGGGAAATAAGTAATGTGATTTGAATTGGCATAAAACCATGATTTTCACTTTTAAAGCGATCTTTTATTCTTGAGCTGAAGCCAATTGAAATGCCCTGAGCCTGGGCCTTTTTATTCAGACAAGAACAATGAGATCAATTTTCAGCAGAAAATGAGGGAACAGGAGAGAGAGATGGCAGCTGAAGTAATCGGCTGTAAAGGACAAAGTTTGAAATTAAATATTATGGCTTAAATAGTCCTGTAATTGAAGCCTCCTTTCTCTCCCTTTTCCAATCTTACGTTAGAGAAATAAAACAAAAAACTCCTTACTGCAAAATGGAAGACAATCTTTTTCTAATAGAAGAAAATTCTCTCTGCAACATGAATTTGAACTATAGTGATTTGATTTCTATGGAGATAAAGAGGCAGAGAAGTTACTGCTGTTTGGAAGGGAATGTAAATGTGATGTTAAGAAGCAAGGAAGAAAACTTCACGCATGCTGGGTTACTAGAATTTGCTGTATTTTATCCTGCTTCGTTGAGCAGCAGAAGGGATGCAGGAAGCTTTTTATTTAATTTTTAGGGCAATTAGGGAGAGGAAATCCAGGCTGAGTGACTTTAGACTGCTCATTACCTTCTGGCGGGCAGAAGGAGAGTGCATATTTTAAATGTTAAGATCAGATTATTTATAAGTTTCACTTTGAGATTCAAGGGCATGGAAGGAGCGATAACTCGATTAACAGAGAAAACAGCCTTATGTACACAGCTGGTTTAATCTTTGTAATAGGTCAGAGACTGCACAGCAGCCTTTCTCAGTCTCTTCCTGGAAATGACAGATTCTAGGGAACCACTAAGTTTTAAAAAAAGAAAACTTTTAGAAAATTCCCCCACCCCCACCCCCAAATCTTTTAGGGAATGTTGTGATGAGGGTAGGTATTCCTAGGTCTTGCTTTGCTGTGCTGTAATGATAATTTTAATTCCATACCTTTCCTGGAATGAATTACTGACTCCCATAGAAGTAAGTGAAAGCCTCTGAATTTGGTCATTTCACTGTTATATTTAACAAGGTGTCTTGGGTTGTTTTTTAAAATGAATCCATCTAGCTATAAGAGAATTCACGGTCATTTCATTTTCTGGCAATAACGGCTGACTACCTCCTTGATCAGAGGACACAGGCTAATCTGAATGTTTTAAAACATTTTTACTGACTCTCTCTCTGAGAGCTTGTATGGTTTTCTTTGTGGGGTTGTCTGAAGGTCTCTATTCTTCAAAGTTCTTTTAGGTAATAGTAATAAAAATGAACACTACCTAGTTGAAGCCATGAAGGGACTTATCCTCTGGATGCTGAAAAGAGCAGCTCAGCCTCACCCAGAGGAGGATGGGAGCCAGAGTCCTCAGGAGCTTGGCAGTGGGAGCGGGCTACCCTTCCCTCCGAGTGCTGGACTTAAAGTGACTTTGTCTCAGATTTCAGGCCCTGGTGTTTACTTCTTGATACCGATTCCTGGGAGAAGAAATGGGGTTCCTTTGGCTTTGATTAGGTGTTCTCTTGAGGACCTATGAGTGGTGGGCGGGGTCTGGGGGAGAATCACATGGCTGCCCACTGCTCCCCGGTGTGCAGAAATTCCTAGCAGGGTGGAAGCCTGGTGAGAGGGGGAACCCCTTGAGAGTTGTCTATTGTACTCAGCTAGTCTTTGTGTGCAGGAGAAACAATTTGCTATTTTAAATCCCAGCAGCCTGTAGCCACTTCTGAATCCTAAGGAAGTCTCAGAATTCCTCTTTGGAATAGATGAGTTTTTTTTGACTGTGAGTGAAAGATAAACATTGGGAAAAGACTTGGAAAGTGTAGGAATGAGAAAAAAAAATTGAAACTGACTTTATCAATAAAACAAGAATTTGGAGGTTGCCCAGGACTGGCCAGGGGAAAAGAAGCTCAGCTGTAGCGCTAAAGCCAAGAATTTACATGGCGTGTGCAGTGCGCTGAGGAAGTGGGCATAGTGAGGGATATTTACAGTCCGAGCATCTTTAAAAGACATTAAAACATTTTAAAATTATACTTTAAGTTCTGGGGTACATGTGCAGAATGTGCAGGTTTGTTACATAGGTATACATGTGCCATGGTGGCTGTATCCATCACCCTGTCATTTACATTAGGTATTTCTCCTAATGCTATACCTCCTCTATTCCTCCACCCACTTCTATCCCTTCCCTATCCCCCCACCCCCTGCTATCCCTCCCCTATCCCCCCCACCCCCTGCCATCCCTCCCCTATCCTCCCAACCCTGCTATCCCTCCCCTAGTCCCCCACCCCCTGACAGGCCCCAGTGTGTGATGTTCCCCTCCGTGTGTCCATGTGTTCTCATTGTTCAACACCCACTTATGAGTGAGAACACGCAGTGTTTGATTTTCTGCTCGTGTCGGTTTGTTGAGAACGATGGTTTCCAGCTTTATCCATGTCCCTGCAAAGGACATGAACTCATCCTTTTTTATGGCTACATAGTATTCCATGGTATATATGTGCCACATTTTGTTTATCTAGTATATCATTGATGGGCATTTGGGTTGGTTCCAAGTCTTTGCTATTGTGAACAGTGCCACAATAAACATATATGTGGATGTGTCTTTATAATAGAATGATTTATTATCCTTTCGGTATAGGGAACCACTCAGACTGTGCCCTCTCCTGCTTACTTTCCTGGAGGAAAAGAAAATCAATCCTCAATGCCAAATGGCACCTGCAGTGAAACAACACCAAGAGCTGGCCTGGCACTCAGGAGAGAGCCCTGTGCCTCCTCCTCACTCCTCTTCCTGGTTTCCAGTGCTCTTCAGAGGTCCCCAACGTTTTTGGGACCAGGGACTGTTTTCGTGGAAGACAATTTTTCCACAGGTTGAGTTCAGGGGCTGGTTTTAGGATGAAACTGTTCCATCTCAGATCGTGAGGCATTAGATTCTCATAAGGAACATGCAACCTAGATCCCTGCCATACACAGTTCACAATACAGTTTACACTCTTATGAGAATTTAATGCTGCAGCTGATCTGAAAGGAGGTAGGGCTCAGGTGGTAATGCTGGCTCACCCGCCACTCACGTCCTGCTGGGTGGCCTGGTTCCTAACAGGCCACTGACCTGTACTGCTCGGCTGCCCAGGGACTGGGGACTGCTGGTCTACACTTTCAGAGAAAATTCTCTAGGAATGAACTATAGAAATGATCCCTGAAAGTAGAGGCTTAGTGTAGACATCTTATATCCAGTTTTTAATTTAGTTTGCTAGACACCGCAACATAGTTCGGTCCCTGCCCAAAATAGAGTAGAGGTCTGACCTGTGCTCAGTCTTCAGCTTGTTGGTACTTCATGTGGGGGAAGGAATTGGTGGTTGGAATCATAATGAAAGGATCCCTCAACCCAGCTTATGGAGTTCAAAAGAACTTGAAGTGAGAATCAAATAAGAGAATATAATATTTATAAATAGAAGTGCTCTTCTCCTGCTTTCTAAAGAATTTCAACTGCAATTTCAAGTGCAATTGGGAGGGACAGAAAATTTCCTCTGGGAGTGGGGAAGGAAATGGTGTAGGAGTTTAGACTACACTTGTTTGAATTTTAAAAGAGAGGCAACTCCAGCTGAGTTTTGGGATAGAAGAATAAGGACCATATATATGTTGAAATAATACAAATGTGGTTTTAGATTGTCCTTTAAAGGTTTCACCTTGAACCCAAACACATTATAGCTGCAATGGCCTGCACCTTGTATGTATCATCAGAATGGGTCTGGGAGCTGGTAAAACTTAAAAATGTGGACTTCTACCAGGAAAATGGTTCATTGTGAAAAATCTCAGCTCTTAGATTTCTAGAATTGCTGTTTTTACACTGCCACTGTCTTGGCAGCAGGAGGGGACAGAGGTGGGATTCTCACTGGTCCTTGGGCTGCCATCCTTGTGTCTGACGTAAACTCAGAGAAGCAGCAAAATAGCCCTGTAGAAAATTCAAGTTAATAAGTGGTTCTGAAAAAAAATGTGGTTCGTCAGCTTTCAATTTTTCATTCCCAGGAAGACACTGATGAAATTCTAGGTGCCATTTCTGAAGTGCCAAGAGGACCAGGGTAGTTCCTCCAGGGTAATGAGCTCTTTTTATTGATGTCTTCATTTATTCACTCATTCTTTTATCAGGGATATATTTAATACATACAATGCTTTAGAAAGATGCTGGGTACTGAGTACATAAAAAGGCAGACATTTAAAAAAGATATTAAAATATTGAGGGAAATGCCATTAGAAGGCTGTATAAAGTGCTCAAGGGAACACCAAGAACAGTCAAATAAAATGGTTATGCCTAAAATTGGGGACAGGATAAGATGGGGGTGAAGATAATTTTTCCTATATTACACCCCTCCTTTCTTTCTTATAACTCAGAAAATGCGTGTTTCTTACTGCTTCCAGGCCCTTCAATCATTCTGTTTAAGATACTTTTTGTTACAGGAATTTCATTGTAGATAGTGGTTTATTGTTTTGTAATGCTTTTTTAGTATTAGGCTTTAGTGAACTGGCCTCAGGGCCCTCATCACTAGCCATGGTGTTGCCCCTGTAGAGTGTTGAAATATAATTTGCTTTAAGTTGGAATTGTCTGTAGGAAAACATTTTAAGTATGAATTCCTAGACATTAGGATAAATTTCAAGAACAGGCCTATAGAAAGAAGTACAACTAGTTATAAAAACAATGCTGTTTCTACCATTAACTCTAAAAGCTCAAAATACCAGATTCAGGCTATTTTACTACTGCTTTAATTCTCTGTATGTACCTTATGCTAGAGAAATTCAACATTGTTGAGTAATTCATTAAACACTGGCTTTCAAAATTTACTCCTTTTCTCTCTGAACTGGCAAACTTTTGTTTGGGGGTGATCATGAGTGTGTTGTTTTCTGGATGCACCTCTCAAATGCAAACAGTAAATTCTACATTGTGGTTTTAGGCTAGTTTTGTAGCAAGAAAGTGGTCTGACTCAAGCTACTTGTGGTGGATGCTATGGTGTGCCACACACATCGCCCTATGTTGCACTGAGAGTCATGTTCCCCTAGCTGCTGTGTGTGTTAGCTGCCCATGATTCAAACTGAGGCCATCCACAGAAGAATTGCCCTCAGCAGAAGGGAGCTTCAGCATTCAAGATTGCATCTCCTCCCTCTATCTTTTAGCTGTTTGATATGGAGGCAAAAATGTCTGGCTACTTTGCCTTTATTTGGGACGACTCTGAAGGGATGGATATCTGTAGCAGAGAATCATGTGTTATTCCATAATAACTCCTGGCATTCTACTGGGCCTTGGTAGAGATGGAGTTTCTGAACCTGTGTCAGCACCACCCATTATGGACTGGTTTTGGTCAGATCCACCAAGTCATTGCTGGACAAGATCAACAACAATTTATCAAAAGATGGAAGCAGTACATTTTAATTATGTCACGAGTCGGTCCAGAAGGCACAAGTCAACCTAGAACCCCATGTCAGTGTCACCACTCTTGCACCAGCATTATTTCCTCAACTCCCTCTTGTGGCCCTGTGGAGGATCTTTTATGACCAGTTATTTGAAGAAGAAAAAGGCCTAAGTGAGTTTATGGGTAAACTAGTTTAGTTCATGGATGCAAACTGAGAGTAGATTGCTGCTTCATGACCACACCACTCAGGTGAGGCTCCCCCAATAGCAATAAAAGTAAATCTCTACAGTGGTCAACACTTGTGTGACACCTCCAGTAAAGATATATCTAGATTCCTGGGTAATGGTGAACGGCTTGTGATTTAAGCAGGTGCTGCAAACAAGAAAGATTGGAAAATCAGGAACAAGGAGATCTGAGCATGGGGAAGTAGGCACAAAGTATAAAGATTGTTGTGTCTCTGTTAATGCTCACTAGAGAACATCCACTATGGAAGAGACAGTAACAATCAAATAGACAGAATGGCCTGCCAGTTAATGTCAGCCAGCCTCTGTTACTCCTTATTCCACAGAAGGCACAATAGAATAGCCTTTGTTACAGGGTGAAGGCTATACTTGGCCCCAAGGCCTGGGCTGCCACTCACAGAGGTTGTTCTAGCTACTGTTGGTGCTCAATGTCTGGTATGTCAGCCACAGAAATAAACAGCCCCCAGTATAGCACACTCTGTCTCCCTCTCTTTGTCTCTCTCTCTCTCTCTTTCTTATTTTTTGAGACAGAGTTTTACTCCTGTTGCCCAGGCTGGAGTGCAATGGTGTGATGTCGCCTCACTGCAACCTCCGCCTCTCGGGTTCAAGTGATTTTCATGCCTCAGCCTCCTGAGTAGCTGGGATTACAGGCAACCACCACCACGCCCAGCTAATTTTTGTGTTTTTAGTAGAGATAGGGTTTCACCATGTTGGCCAGGCTGCTCTCAAACTCCTGACCTCAAGTAATCCACCTGCCTCAGCCTCCCAAAGTGCTGGGATGATCCATGGTGCTCGGCTGTGCTCTCTATTTAGCAGAACAATAAACCATTTGGTGGCAGGTCAGTTACATTGAACTCTTTCCAACATGGAAGAGACAACTGTTCATCTTAACTGGAGATGATGAGATGACACATGTTCTAAATACGGACTTGCTTTTCTTGTTTGAAGGCCTCACTGCCTGAGGGCTTATACAGTGTTTGATCTACCAGCATGGGGCTCTGTATCATATCACTTGAGACCTAAGGACCCACTTTATGATAAAGGAGGAAGGCAGTGGGCACATGACCACAGGACACAATTTTCCTTTAACATACCATGCCACATAGAATATCCTGCCCAATAGAGTGATGGAATGAACTTTGAAGGTTCATCTCAGGTGCCAGCTTGAAGATGAAACCCTTTGAGGGTAAGGCACTGTTCTCCAGTATACATTATATGCCATCAGACAGCGAGTGATTTGTGAAGTAGAAATGGCCCTGTTTATAATAACTTTCAGTGATCCACTTGGATAGATAGTTTGTACTTCCTGTTCTTGCAATTTTAGGTACTGAACATTTCCATCAGGAAATACAGAAAGAACTCCTTTAAACTTTCAGCTATGGATACCACCTAGTCACTTTGGATTTCTTGTGTTTAGAGACTAGTAGACAAGGAGAGGAGTCATAATATTGGCAAGAAAGTTAACCTTGGTCACTAAGATGAGGTAGAGTGACAGCTACATGATAGCAGCGGAGGAGAACATATTTAACATTCAGATGGTCGACTGTGGCATCTCTTGATACTTCCCTAGTCAGTTTTAATGATAAATGTCCAAGGACAGCAACCACCTACTGAAAGGCGCCTGGTGTGTAAAGGCTCAGATTCCTCAGGGATGAGGGGCTGGGTTACCACCAGAGGTAGGTTATTTTGACTATATAGTTGTGACATGCATAGTAGATGAGGAAGAAGAGGAATACCAGTTATGGATTCAATACTAGCTGCAATGTTTGTTGTAATTTGTTCTTTTGTAAGTTTCTCCAGAAGACCAACTAAAATTTTGAAGGAGTTCTTCCTGTGTAGGCTGGTAGATGGGGGAAAGGGGTGGTGGACTTACTATATGATGCAAGCAGATCTAAATTGTACAAAGGGTGGGCTTTAGTGGATGCTATAGTGAACTTCCCAGCTATACCTTTCAGGACAGAGACACTCATTCCCTAGCTGCAAGGACTATATTGGCCGCTGATGGTTCATAGCTGTGCCTCTCTCTGGGAATTTTCCTTGCTAGTAGAAGCTCTCTAATCCAAGCTACTTGCCCTGTCTGAGAGAACTTTTGCCTAATGCCTGGCCTATGTTGTGGACATAAAGACCTAGCTAGGCTCTGTTGCTTCTGTTGCAGGCCAACCCTGAAGGGCTATCCCAGCTCCAGAACTCTTCATGGGACACCAGAGGCTTCTGATATAACTATATTAGAATTTGACTTCTTGCTCGGCCCAACCATGCTTTCTCACATCTTTAAAGGTGTTATTTCCTACCATACTTTCCAATGAATTTCTTATAAACAAATCTCTGCTACATAACACATTTCCCTGGGAAGCTGACCCTGGCCTAAGATGATTTAAAGAGTGCACACTAAGGGAATGCTGAACTCTCCAGATTCAGGAAGTCAGGGAATCATGGAAGAGCTCGGTCATGTGGAGCCTGCTTCTCAGAGTTTGATCTTCATTTCAGGGATTTTCCACTAATATGAATTAGACTGTGCTATTTGAGCTGCTCCTCTCTGCCTTCCAAATCTTCATATGCTCCGAGATTAAATGGTGTAGACATAGAATCTGATTGGTTCAGGTGATAACCATCCTTCTGTGTAGATGGATCCCTCCACTTTTTTCCATTGGGTAATACCAGCTAATGGATGGCTGCTTTCAGATACGCAGCTGCTGTTGGTCCTGTCAGTGAGGCCTGGGAGGAGTCATCCTCAGACAGAAACTGTGTGCCTGAGGTCCCTTAGTAAAGCCCAGACATGGAAAACTCTGTGAAGAGCAAAGAACAGGAAAGCATTCTCTTTATGAAAAAAAACTTTTTTTTCCCCCCCTCAGGACATTTAAATTCCTACTGCTGTGCTTTCTTGATTATCAGATTTTTGGACTAAAAAAATCTGTTTGGATATCAGATCAAGTACTTATTGTATGATTTATTTAAGGGCCCTTTTATGAAATAAGTATAAATATACCCAATTAATGGGAGTGTTGTGATAAGTAAATAAATAATGGAAGTTATGTGCTGAGCACAATGCCTGGTATATAGTGAGCCCCCAACCAATCACGGGTGGTGGGTGACTGTAGTTTTTATTTTCATTACTTGCCATCCTTCAGTCTGGGAAACTTTTTTTCATTTTAATTATATTTCAGTAGTAAACCTCTGACACTTCTTTCAAGGAGAAAGATTTGCTTTGGAAACTCTCAGCCAGTTATTTCCATCTCTATGCTCGTAGGTCTATAGTCAATGTTTTTCAATTTCTAGGGGTTAAATGAGGACACCAAAACATTGTTAGCATAGAATATAGTTCCAGGCCTTTTGGTTCTATTTGGTTAAGTGCTTTATGATCCATTTTGTTTGTTAGTCCCAACACAGCCTTATGAGGTACATGTTTATTCTTATTTTTACTCCATAGATGGTTTTTAATTAGCCTAAGTGAGTTCATGCAACCTTAAGAAGGTCAGTGGTGGTGCATAAATTCAATTCCTTCAAATTCTAGAATTCTACCTTGTCCTTTGGGCCTTGCTGTTTTTCCTGATTTCTGTGTTTTTGACATGGTTAGAGATGTAAGCTAAAGTTCAAAGGGAAAAAGCAAAGAAATCAATATGACTTTTTAATGAAAGAAGTTAAATCAAGCAAGACCCTATCAGCTCAGCATTAAATTAAATAGCTTTTTTAAAGTTTTAGTTTATGAATGTCAATTTCTGAAATTTTCACACTTTCTCTATTTTTCCTTTGCAAATTCATTAAATGTCAGACTACTAAAATAATTTACATTTTAAGTATTTGACTTCTTATGATTTGACTTCTCACCAAAAAGTTATGAAGTCTTTTCCTTGGCAAGTCCTTTTCTGCTGCTTTCAGAACAATGTGAAAATTTGCACTGTTCTCACCTTCTATCAAAGGAAATGAGAGAATTGTAGAGGTAATGCATTTGGAAATGCTAATATTATATAATGCTATGCAATTTTGAGATCTTAAAATGAAGCTTTGACTCTTCAGAAGCCCAGAAAAAAGGGCTTTTGTGGAAGAGGATTTTGGAAGTATGAGGCAAACTTTTGAAAGTCAAGGAGTTTAATGAAAAGGCAGCAGTCTTTGTCCTACCCCTTCCTACTCCTTAGTCCTGCGATACAGATGAAACTCTTTTCAGTTGTTTTAACTGCGTATTTCCAAATAATAAGTAATAATATTTATTATTTTTAAACATCATCTAATGAAATAGATTATATTGATTTCCTAGAGATGCAGATTATTATCTTTTATGCTGTAGCAAATTATTCCAAAACTTAAAGGTTTGATATGACCATTTATTTTCTCATAGTTTCTTCAGGTCAGAAATGTGAGTGTAACTTAGCTGAGTACCTCTAGCTCAAGATCTGCCATGAAATTGCAGTCAGGCATTGGCTGGGGCTGTGATTTCATCTGAAGGCTCATCTAGGAGAAGAACCACTTTCATGCTCACACTTGGAAAAGTCAGGTTCCTTATAGGATGTTGGGCTGTGGGTTTATGTCTTTGCTGGGTTTTGGCTGTGGAGGCCTCCCTCCATTCCTTACCATGCAAGTCTCTCCATAAGGCGGCTTACAACAGCTGGTTTTTCTCAGAATGAGCAACAGTGAGAGCAAGAGAGAGCAGAAAATTTGAAGCCCCAGTGCTCAACCAATCAACCTCCCTCCCTTTCTCCCTTTCTCCCTTTCTCCCTTTCTCCCTTTCTCCCTTTCTCCCTTTCTCCCTTTCTCCCTTTCTCCCTTTCTCCCTTCCTCCCTTCCTCCCTTCCTCCCTCCCTCCCTCCCTCCCTCCCTCCCTTCCTTCCTCCCTCCCTCCCTCCCTCCCTCCCTTCCTTCCTTCCTTCCTTCCTCCCTCCCTCCCTCTCTCCCTCCCTTCCTCCCTCCCTCCCTTCCTTCCTTCCTTCCTTCTTCATTTCCTTTCCCTTTCCCTGTCCTTTTCCTTTTGACAGAGTTTGATTTTTGTTGCCCAGGCTGGAGTGCAGTGGTGTGATCTCGGCTCATTGCAACCTCCGCCTCCCAGGTTCAAACAGTTCTTCTGCCTCAGCCTCCTGAGTAGCTAGGATTACAGGCGTGCACCACCAAACCCTAGCTTGTTTTTTTTTTTTTGGTATTATTGTAGAGATGGGGTTTCACCATATTGGCTACGCTGGATCAAATTCCTGACCTCAGGTGATTTGCCTGCCTCAGCCTCCCAAAGTGCTGGAATTACAGGTGTGGGCCATGGTGCCCAGCCATCCTCAGTCTTTTTCTAACCTAGTATTATTCCATACCTTCTGCCATATTCTGTCATAGTCAGTAAGTACAGCCCACACTCAAGTCAAGGGGATTAAACAAGGGCTTGAATTCCAGAAGGCAGACATTATTGGGAGCAATCTTAGAAGCTGCCTTCCATAGTTCATCCTCTGGATCCCAGTAATTCATGTCCATCCCACATGCAAATACATTCATTCTTACCCGATTTCTCCCCAAAGTTTTATCTCATAGCATCAGCTCAAATTCTAGAGTCTTATTAAGTCAGGTCCAAGTGTGGATGGGATTCATCAGGTATTGTTCCTTAAGTACAGACTATATCCTTTCAATTTGTAGTCCTGTGAAATGAAAGAGGAAAATTTCCTCTAGTTTCCACACTTCTTGTAAAATGATAGAACAGACATAGGCTATCTGTTATATACATTTCTTTTGAAAAAAAGGGAAAATTGGAAACATAAGACAGTCATTGCTTGATGGGAATTATGAACTCCAAAAAAACAAATGTTTGAGGATTGATTAGATCTCAAAGCCTGAAATAGTATTCACAGCATTTGGTCCTGCTCTCTGGGCTCTTGGTTTTACCTATTTGTCATCCTTTCTTTTTCATAAAAGATATCATGTGTTTACATTTGAGTAGTTTTCTCTTCTTATCTGGGATTTTGACTTTGTTCTAAATTCTGTCTGTTTTGTCAGTTCTTCCCTTATCCCCTAATTCTTTGTGTGACCAGTTTCCTATTCAAAATCTAAGCTAATGAGTCTGCTTGGTAAAGCCCAGGCTTCATTGATCTACTTACAAGGGAAGATGGGGAAGTGCTTAACTCTTTGGTTTCCTGAGTGGGATTCTGAGTTTTCTAAGACCCAAAAGATTGAGAATTTCCCCCACACAGGGGAGGGATTTAGATACTGGTCAATCAAAAGAATGACAAATGTCCTTATAGTTATCTTTTGAGCTTAAAAATACATTTGCTTATATGTATATATCTTTGATGAGTACTATCTTTATACTCATAATTATTTGTATTTTATTTATTTTTATTCAACTTAAATTAAGTTCTGGGGTACATGTTCAGGGTGTGTGGGTTTGTTACATAGGTAAACGTGTGTCATGGTGGTTTGCTGCATAGATCAACCTGTCACCTGGATACTAAGCCCAGCGTCCATTAGCTGTTCTTCCTGATGCTCTCCCTCCCCCTGCCATCCCTGACAGGCCCCAGTGTGTGTTGTTACCCCAATGTGTCCATGTGTTCTTATCATTCAGCTCCCACTTATAAGTGAGAACATGTGGTGTTGGGTTGTCTGTCCTGCATTCGTTTGCTGAGAATAATGGCTTCTAGCTTCATCAGTGATCCTGCAAAGGACATGATCTCATTCCTTTTTATGACTACATAGTATTCCATGGCATATATGTACCACATTTTCTTTATCCAGTCTATCATTGATGGGCATTTGGGTTGGTTCCATGTCTTTGCTATTGTGAATAGTACTGCAGTCATGTGCGTGTATCTTTATAACAGAATGATTTATATTCCTTTTTATAAGGAATTCCTTTTTATAAACAGAATGATTTATATACTTGGTAATGAGATTGCTGGGTCAAATGGTATTTCTGCTTCTAGATCTTTGAGGAATTGCCACACTCTCTTCCACAATTGTTGAACTAATTTACACCCTCACCAACCATGTAAAAGCATTTCTTTTGTTGTATAACCTTGCCAGCATCTGTGATTTCTTGACTTTTTAATAATAACCATTCTGACTGGTGTAAGATGGTGTATTAGTCAGAGTTCTCTCGAGGGACAGGACTAATAGGATAGATGTATATGAAAGAGAGTTTATTAAGGAGTATTGATTCACACTATCACAAGGTAAAGTCCCACAATAGGCTGTCTACAAGCTGAAGAGCAAGAAAACCAGTCTGAGTCCCAAAGCCTCAGAAGTAGGGAAGCCAACAGTGCAGCCTCAGTCTCTGGTATGAGTCCAAGAGTCCAAAAGCTGAAGAAATTGGAGTCCAACGTTTGAGGGCAGAAAGAATCCATCATGGGAGAAAGATGAAAGCTGGAAAACACAGCCAATCTGGTCCTTCCACGTTCCTCTGCCTGTTTTATCCTAGCCACTCTGGCACCTGATTAGATGGTATCCACCCAGACTGAGGGTGGGTCTGCCTCTCCCAGTTCAGTGACTCAAATATTAATCTCTTTTGGAAACACCCTCACAGGGACACCCAGGAACAATACTTTCCATCCTTTGATCAGTCAAGTTGACATTCAGTATTAACTATCAGAGATGGTATCTCATTGTGATTTTTATTTGCATTTCTCTAATGATGTTTAGCCTTTTTCATATGTCTGTTGGCTGCATGAATGTCTTCTTTTGGGAAGTGTCTGTTCATATTCTTTGCTCACTTTTTAATCTTTTTTTTTCTTTTAAATTTAAGTTTCTTATAGAGTCTGGATATTAGTCCTTTGTCAGATGGGTAGATTGCAAAAATTTTCTCCCATTCTGTAGATTGTCTGTTCACTTTGATGATAGTTTCTTGTCCTTTGTAGAAGCTCTTTAGTTTAATTAGGTCACATTTGTCAATTTTTGCCTTTGTTGCAGTTGCTTTGGTGTTTTTGTCATTTATTTTAAACTCATAGAGGTGAAACTCAGAACAAAGTACCATAGTCAAGCAAAAAAAAAAAAAATTAGCTGAAAATATATGTACTTATGAATTAAATAAAACCTAATATTTGTGTTTAGTGTCTTTCTCCAAGAAACTCTAACTAGTCAGAGTGCAGGGGAAGGTTGTGGGATTTGGTCAGTATGTACGCACTTGGGGGATCCATTCTGAGACATCATTTACAGCTCAGCACGCAACATTGCTATTTCATGCATGACATATGATTGACCATTGGGAAGAGAAGTCTGGTCTTACATTTTAGGTTGAGGGCAATTGTATGTATTGTCTAATGCTCATCAAGCATAAAATTATAGGTGGACTCAATTTCTCAATGCTGTATTACTGGGAGATTGAAAATTCAACTTTCTAAGGAGTTTCTACTAAAACAAAAACTTTTGGATGTTTATGAGTCAGAAAAGACCAATGTGACATTTTTCGTTCATTGTTATATTTCCAAACTTTGATGGGAAAATACAGATTCCAAGTTGCTTTAATTATAAAAGACCTTTGATTTATACATTTCGTACCTTTTATGCTTTTTGGAATATGCTTCCTTGATTTTCCTGGTGTCTTGGCCAAATGAAACATGCTTTCTTGAATATAAGGGCAGGAAATACTTTTGCTGCAACATCATAGGAGGCTTTTTTCTTCCATTTTAAACATTGTGATAAAATACATATAACATAAAAATTACCATATGAAGCATTTTAAGTGTTAATTTTAGTGGTATTAAGTACATTTACATTGTACTCAATGTAATTAAGTGCAACCATCACAACATCCATCTTCACAACTTTTTCATCTTGCAAAATTGAAACTTTATACTCACTAAACAATAACCTGCAATTTCCTCTTCCCCCAGCCTCTGGCAACAAATATTCTACTTTTCATCTCTATGATTTTGGACTGTTTGTGTTTTTTCGACTGGCTTATTTCACTTACCATAATGTCCTCAAGGTTCATCCATGTTGTCACATATGTCAGAATTTCCTTCCTTTTAAAGGCTGAACAGTATTCCGTTGTATGTAGATACGACATTTTGCTTATCCATTCATCTGCTGATGGACATTTAGGTTGCTTTCACATTTTAGCTATTGTGCATAATGCTGCTGTGAACATGGGTATACAAATAGCTCCTTGAGAGACAGGCAGCTTTTGCTTCATTACTTTAGGTTAATTGGTTGGCAATAGCTGCTACTGCAACACCACTTGTAATTTACAAAATAACCAAGAACGCTCATTGTATCAGCTAGGGTTTCAGTAGAAAGCAAAATTCAACTCAAGTGATACATGATGTTTTGTTGAAGAGAATACAGAGGTGTGTGTTTTAGGGTATGATGGGGGGTGAAGGAAACTAACAAGGAATGTTGAGATACCAAGACATTAACAACAGCAGGAAGCAGTTAGCATCTTTAGTTGTTAATGGGCAAGGAGAGCAAATAGTGTTAACAGAACCCACTAAGAGCTGGAGCTACAGAGAAGGAACCATGGATAGTAGCTGAATCCATGAAAAGATGCAGCTACTGCCACAAAAGTGACCCAGAGTGGGCAGACATGGGAACAAAATACCTCAACCTCTTTTCCTCCTGCCCGCAGTGTTTTGCTAATAAATCCCATTGGTTGAGTCTAATCAGCAAGAGCTAGCTGTCCAGGGTGACATGTTGGTCAGTCCTATATTGGTCAGTCCCATCGGAAGGAGGAACAGGGCCGAAAGGAACAAAAGAATGAATGAGGAATGGTTCTTCCTTAGATAAATATTTTCTAATTTTAGAATTTGTGAGTAGGGATAGCTGGTGTATTCTCTTACAATTGAAAAAGTTTTATTCAATCTTTTTTTCTCTCTGCTGAGATGCAAGGAAATGAGGTACACATTATTTATGAGCTTACTTTGTTTTTCATGGCACTGTGCCTTTAGAGACTGAATCACTGAATCAGAAAGTAGAATGACCAGAAATGGATCATTTCATACTGTGTACTAAAAGACACAGGCATTTAAAATTTGATTATATCAAGCCCACTCCCAAGAAAGAATAAGAGGCTATAGTCACAGCTTCTGTGCCTGGCCAGCATTCATGCATGGGTGAGGAGAAATGCTGATTGAAGAGAAGAAAGTCAGCTGAAACCAAAAAGAATCTGTCAAAGTGATGAAAAATGAACTGTATGGGCTTTTAGACACACTGCATGACCAGATGGGTAAATTAGGAATTGTTTGAAAAAGGTTTTGTAAAGGAGATGTGACTGAATAAAATTATTTTATGATGTGCAAAATGCAAAAGATGGTGTATGTATGTGTGTGTCTAAGGAAGGATGAAAAGCAAATGGGAATTAGTAATACTAAAGGCAGCAGAGACACAGAGAGTGTAAGAATACTAACAGTTTCCCATTATTTAGGAGGATTGTGACATGGTTAAAAAAACCAATGTTGAGAGAATTTCTATATTCATAAAACTTTTTTACCACTCTTTTTTTGACTATTTTTTTTCATTATGTAGAACCTCCATCAATATCTCATCAATTCCCCAGTTTTCCAGAAAGACAATGGCAGAGTATAGGCAATTACAGGGCTGGATTTTCACATAACAGAGTCAGAGATAGACTCAGATTCTGACCCAAATTTATATTTCAACAAAACTTCCTGCCTCTGAGTTCGTTGCTGAATAAGTACATTTTGCTGTCTTTCATTGTAATTATACTACATCTGCCCTTTTGATGTAAACACACATGTCTATCACATCTTTCCAATGCAATTTGCAGTGAGTGACCCCATTTCAAAGCAATGTTTGTTTAGCAAAGACAGTTTGCCTTGGCAAAGTTTTTTAAAATAATTCATAGGTGATTTCTAGTAACTGAGAAAGAAATATTGGTCCCAATACATAAAAAGTGAGTAGCCAATGTCTATCTTAAACTAGACAAAAAGGGTATTCATTAAGGGTTACAATCTGTAACCAAAATGTGGAAATAAATTAGTGCAATTCTCATTATGCTATTAGCTGTCACATAAGGTGACAAATAATTTAAAAAGGCTTTCCTAATGGGAATTCTTTTCTAACTTGGAACTCTAAGCCTACTGGTGATGGGGTATTGAGATTTTGGGACCATCTATAATTACATGTGCAATGAACATTTTAGCAATATATGAATCTTTCAACTAATATGCTATCAAATTACTCATGCTTATTTACAAATTTAAAATAAAAATAAAAGTGAAGGCCAGGCGCAGTAGCTCACACCTGCAATCCCAGCCTTTTAGGGGGCTAAGACAGGGGGATCACCTGAGGTCAGGAGTTCCAGACCAGCCTGACCAACATGGTGAAACCTCATCTTTACTAAAAATATAAAAATTAGCCAGGTGTGGTGGCATGTGCCTATAATTCTAGCTACTCAGGAAGCTGGGGCAGGAGAATCTCTTAAACCTGGGAGGTGGAGGTTGCAGTGAGCCAAGATGGCGCCACTGCACTCCAGCCTGGGCAATAGAGCAAGACTCGATCAAAAAAAAAAAAAAAAAAAAAAAAAAAAAGTGAAAGAGAAAGATGCAAGAAATGCTGGGAATCAGGAGGTGCTCATTGACCTCAGCTACTAGCAAACCGTGTGGCTCTTTAGAACTGTTCTGATTCAAAAATTGTGCCATGTAATTCTGTGACAAAAATTAAACAAAATTTTAGCCCCCAACATTTGTCTTAATGAAATCGGTTATTTGATGTTCCTAAGTAAACTAGTAACTAACTTAGAACTCTTTATTTAAAATGACTTTGAAAAATGGATTGTAGAAAAAAGTCAGTCCCCAAACAAATCAAATTTTATGTGAATATTATGCATTTTATAGTTGTCTCCTAATGTGAATACATTTAGTCCTCTCAGCCACTTGAAGTTCTCAAAAACTTCATGCTGTCTTTGCTTTCAGACCTTTACTTATACTTTTTGCTCTCCCTATTTCCTGCCTTCACCTGGATAAAATCATACTCATCCTGAATCCCTTCCAAAACTGGATTGACCACGAAAGAACCCTCATAATGTGTAGTCAGCATATCTTTGTCAGGATAGGCTAGTTTTCTGTTGATAATGAATAATCACAAATTCTTAGTAGATTTAACATAACAAACCTTTAATTTCCACCTGTTCTACATATACAGTGCTGGTTTGCTAGAGGTTTCTGCTCATTGTAATTACTCAGGAACCCTGGCAATGGTAGCCTTGCTTGAGATATGCTTCTATGATCACCTCAGTGGTGGATTGTGTCCTGACTCCTTAAGTCTTCATTGTAAATTACACATCACTGCTATTCATGTATCATTGGCCAAAGAAAGTCATGTGGCCAATCTCCCTAACTTAATATTTGTTGAGCAGCATTGGTGACTCCAAAATAGCACAGTGGTAAAGAGCAGCACTTTGGCATTCAAAAAGCTGGGCTTAAATTCTGTCTCTGACCCTTGCTGGATATAACTTCCAGCAAGTTATTGAATCTTTCTTTTGTCTTAGTTTTTAAGCTGTAAAATGGTTCTTATAATAGTACATCCTTATTGTGTTTTGAAAATTAAACGTGTTAATACAGGCAAAACACTGTATTAACAAAATATACAGTGCTTGACATTACATTGAATCAATATTAGCTATCATTTTACCTCATGTTTAGTTTTTACTGCCTTAAAATTTTTGTTTCTAGTACTGTCCCCTCTACAGGAGCGTAAGTCTGTGTTAGTGGAACTTTCCTTGTTGAGTGTTGTAACTTTAGTGTTTGCAGAAAAGGAACGCAACAGGTATTTTATTCCCTTTGAGTTTTAGATGTTTGTAAGCTAATTCAGGTCATTATGGTATTACTTACGGAATTTCTGCCTCAGTGAAGCAAATTGCACATGGTCATGTGAAAAAATTAATTTAGTCTTCTCACACACTCAACTGCAGTGTGCCTTATCCACCAAGATAATTTGGTTTAGTTAGTAAATGAAATTTGATTTAGTTGTTTACTAAAATAAGTAAATGACTACTTTCTACTTGATTATAATTTATTTTTAGAACTTTTATTTCTAGGAGAATTGAGGGTAATTGTGAAAGAAGAATGGACTCAATACTAATTAAAGGCTTCATTAAAAATAAAATAGTTCCATAGTTTCGAAAATGGAAAATATTTTCTTCCTCCAAATGGTTTCAATAAACATTCATAAACAATATATGAATCAGAGTAGAATTTAATCGAAATGTGGATAACAGGAACATATCAAAATTCAATACAATTACACTCACAATTTGATTCCGCAAGGAAAGAAAAATAGGTTACTTAAAAACTGTTAGAATTGCAGTACACGGTCGTTGACAGCTGTGAAGAAAAGTTGAATAACACCAAGCTGAAAAGGTGAACACTCCTTGTTGATATTGGTTGGTGGGATGGGAAGGGGCTTTGGGATTGTCACGGGGCACCCTCCAGGGACATATATTACGGATTGTAAGATTGTAAGATTTGTCAGACTTTCTGAGATAAGGAGCAGAAACTTGTTTCCTCACAATAGTTCTGAACTCAGAGGTCATTCATATACTCTTCTGAATCAGTTTTCCCCTAAAGGCTCAAAGAGAGAATATAGGTTAATAAAACTGGGTAATGGTAAGGTTTGCAGGAGACATGGGAATCATTATTCTGTTCCTTTTAACTGAGTTTTATATCTTGTTTGGAGAGAAAGTAAAAATACTGGGAAACTAGTAAAGGAACTTATGGCCAAAAAATAAATAAATAAACTCATCTGTGTTCAATTTTTTTTTTCATTACAAACTCCATCACTGTGTCTCACCTTTAAAGGCCATCCTCTTTTCTAAGCCTTGTGATTTCTGAAGGTGAATCTATATTCCAAATAAAATAGTTGGCTATTGTCAAATAATTTTAGCGTTTGATGCAAAAATTAAATAATTCTAATATTAAGATGAAAGCCAGTTAATAATCAAATGTATCTTTTTGGCCAGTAATTCTGACATGTGCCATTCCACATTGCTTTGCATTCCAGGAATCTAGAATACTTTGTAGGATGCATCACTATCCCTAGTAGTTAAGTATTCATCACACACTGCTCTTTCTTAATTTAATAGATATAGGTATTTACGCTGTAAACCTACATAATGATAAGCATTGGGGTAAATAAAAATGTGTATTTTCTATTAAAAATAGACCTAGAGATTGTAAGATTGATGATTTAAATCAACTTTAAAAAAAAATTTCATCCAGATGTTAACATTGTGCCAACTTGGGTTAGAAAATAATTTCCACATTTTAGGCCAGTGGCAAGATCCAGGGCTACTCGGATCCTCTAAAACTAAGCTTAATATGGTGGTAGTAGTAAGATTAACCACCAATGTGAGTTACCAGATCTCATGCCAGTTGTGCGTCCACCCTTCTTGACATTCTTGAGCCACACAGGTTGGTTATAGGCTGGGGTGAATTGGAACTGCTGAATCCTTAAGTGGTTCAATTTTGTTATAGTAATAAATGATATTAACCAACCATTATTAATCACTTGCTATGTTCTTGGCACTTTTCTAATAATTTTACATGTATTAGCTCATTGACCTTTCACACTCCAGTCATTATTATGAGGCACTTTTATTTCTGTTTTGCAGATGAGTTAGCAGAGGTAGAGAGGTTTTTCCTAAACTTGCCCAAATCTCTATGCTGGTAAGTGATGGAGCCAGATTAAAATTCAAGTGGTCTTGTTTCAAAGTCATTGGTCCTTAAGTTTTAAACCATGTTGTCAGGCTTAGCTTCTTGATTCTCAAACATGTGGATGTACTACTGCAAAATATCTTCCGAGTTCTTAAATTGTGTTTGTTTACAACATTTATTAATATAGTAACTAAACATATATATTTAAATAAGAAGGCTCATTAACTTGAAAAATAGTACTATAGCAGGAATGTAATACAGTTTTATTTGTTTTATTATTTTACTTTATTATTTTTTAGACACATGGTCACACTCTGTCACCCAGGTTAGAGTACAGTGACATGATCATAGCTCACTGCAGCCTTGGACTCCTGGGCTCAAGTGAGCCTCCTGCCTCAGCCTCCTGAGTAGCTGGGACTACTACAGACATGCACCACTATGCCTGACTAACTTTTAAATTTTTAAATGTTTAGTAGAGACAAGCTCTTGCAATTTTGTCTCAGCCTGAAGAACTCCTCCTGCCTTGACCTCCCAAGTTACTGGGATTACAGGTGAGAGTCATTGCACCTGGCTACAATTTTAATCTATTGGAAAAAATATCTGCTATTTCAGCCTACTCTTCCTCAGCCCACATTAAGTCTGTTTCTTGTAAACGTTTTTTGATGTATTACATATTTTTATTTGTTTTGTGAAATGTTTTTTAAAGCAATTATGAAAAATTTTTAATTCTTAGCATTTAAATAATGACAAAGTTGAAGTTCATTTGTATTTAGTACATCAAGTAACTTGTTATTTCTATAATTTCTTCTTAGAGACTAGATAGGATATTTCTATCAGTTGTTTTTCACTTACTTTTTTGTAAAATGAGAATGATTGAAGGTCAGGAGTAAGAAAGTAGAATTTAACTTTTTCAGTGGCTCACGCCGGTAATCCCAGCACTTTGGGAGGCCAAGGCGGGTGGATCACCTGAGGTCAGGAGTTCAAGACCAGCCTGGCCAACAGGGGCAAAACCCTGTCTTTACTAAGAATGTAAAAATTGTCTGGGCATGGTGGTGGGTGCCTGTAATCCCAGCTACTCAGGAGGCTGAGGCAGGAGAATTGCTTGAACCCAGGAGACAGAGGTTGCAGTGAGCCGAGATTGCACCATTGCACTCCAGCCTGGGCAACAAGAGTAAAACTCCATCTGAAAACCAACCAACCAACCAGTGATCTTGTATCACATTTGCAATATGAAAAATGCAGAATGGCTTGTAAGATTTTTTGTTATCAAATAAAATATTCAGCAACAGATAAGAAAAATAAACATACACATTAATTGGAAGAATTATGTGTCTAACTTATTTGCTAGTTGTGAGTTAATAGAATACATGATGTTAGATTCTCTGTATTTCTAAAATGGAAGAGGATTATTGCAGATCTGAGTGAAACAAATGGGAACCTGGCTAAAGAGGCTAAACAATTATTATTAATTAAAAATGTACATTATTTCAGTATTCACTTTGTATGGCCAAATGTCTAATTGCACGTCTGCCTTTTCCATTTGTAATATTTCAGGATTCCAGTCAGGTGGTATGCTAGATGATGTTTATCATAATTATGCTGCATCTTACCAACTGAATAGGAAACTGTTGAAATATTGCACATAAGTCTTTCAATGTAATAAAATTGCATATCAGGACATACATAGAAAGGTAAAGAAGATGTGAGCATAGCATTAGATATATTGCTAACAGTGACAATATAATTTCTTGAAATATTAACAGTGTTGTTCCTTTTCTTTCTACCCCTAGACTCTGGACAAGAGTAGAGTAGATGTTCAAAGTCACTGCCATTCACTTTGCACAATCCCAGGGACCTTTCAATGATTCTGCATAGCCAAGTGGCCATACGATTTTAAAGGACATAAACATTCTTATTAAGCTGTTGAGAATTTTGACCTTTCTTAAATGTCAGAAAAGGGATAGTCTACAAATAAATTGTAATCAATGGGAAGCATAATACACCAAGTCAAGTCTTTTGTCCTCCTCAGACTCCATGGGAGATGGTAGATTTAATGAAATGCTGTTTTCTATTGAGAGTATTTAATAATTTAATACTGTCTCTATTGGCACAGAAAGTGCTGTGAGATTTGATACTGGTGATCATAGAACTGTGTTCACCTGAACCAGTTCCCACATTTTACAAGTGAGAAAATGGAGACTCAGAGAAATAATATGATTTGCCCAAATAGCCAGTTAGTAGCACAGTCAGGAACAGAATCCAGGTCTTCTGACTCCCCAACTTTCTATTCTTTCTACTTTATTATACAGAATTGGATATTTTTTCTCTTTTGTCCTTTTCTGCCCTCTTGTGCAGTTCATTATATGCTGCTGTTCCAAGCAAAGGAATTGAATTTTTCGTTATAATTTTAATAAGGTGCCACAAAACTGAAATTCACATTTGAATTCCAGTTTCCTTTCTTAAACCATAAAGTGTGCTGAACAGTAAAGACAAACCTAAGGTTATAATCTTATATACAGCTAATTATCAGTCCTGCCAACATTTTGACTAATTTTGTTTTCTTCTGGTTCACATACTTCTAGTTGAGGTCTTGAAAATCTCTCTGGAATCCTTTAAGATTAGCAAAACATTTGTCAGGAACATCAGCTCACCAATTTTCCTTTCTTTTTTTTTTTTGTGGTGGGAAGATTAAACATTTATTTTTTAAGCAATTTTATAATATATGATACATTATCATTAACTGTGATCACCATGCAGTTCAATAGATCACTAAAGCTTATTTCTCCATTCTAACTAAAGCATTGTACCCTTTGATTAACATCTTCTGTTTCCCAATCCTTTTCTTCTTTCCAGCCTCTGGTAACCACCTTTCTAATCTGTTTCTATGAGATCAAATTTTCAGTTTCCATATATGACTGGGATCATAGTATTTGACTTTTTGTGTCTGGCTTATATCACTTAGCATAATGTTCTCCAGTTCCATCTGTGTTGTTGCTGTAAGTGACACAGAATCTCCTTTTTTTTTTTGGAGACTGAGTCTTAGTCTGTTGCTCTGGCTGGAGTGCAGTGGTATGATCTCGGCTCACTGCAACCTCTGCCTATTGGGTTCAAGGGATTTTCCTACCTGAGCCTCCTGAGTGGCTGGGATTACAGGCGCACACCACCAAGCCCAGCTAATTTTGTATATTTAGTAGAGACAGGGTTTCACCATGTTAGCAAGGCTGATCTTGGACTCCTGACCTCTGGTGATCTGCCTGCCTCGGCCTCCCAAAGTGCTGGGATTACAGATGTAAGCCACCATGCCTGGCCCAATCTCCTTATTTTTTAAAAGCTATAGAGTATTCCGTTGTGTATATATGTACCACATTTTCTTTATTCATTCATCTGTTGATGAACAATTAGGTTGCTTCCATATTTTGGCTATTGTGAATGGTGCTAAAATAAACATGGGTGTGCAGATATGTCTTTGACGTGTTGATTTCAGTTCCTTTGGATATATACCCAGAAGTGTGTCTGTAGTTTTAGTTTTTTGAGGAACCTGTATACTATTTCCAAAATGGCTATACTAATTTACATTTCCACCAATAGTTTATAAGGATTCCCTTTTATTCATAACCTTGCCAACACTTGCTATTGTTCTTATTTGATAATAGGAATTCTAACAGGTGTGAGATTATATCTCATTGTGGCTTTAATTGACATTTCTCTGATACTTAGAAACGTTGGGCATTTTTTCATATATATCTGTTGGCCATTAGTATTTAAGAATGTCTATTTAGATCCTTTGCCCATTTTTAAATTGGGTTATTTGTTTTATTGCTATTGAGTTGTTTGAGTTGCTTATATATTTTGAATATTAGCCGCTTATCAGATGTATGGTTTACCAATATTTTCCCCCAACTCATGCATTGTCTCTTTATTCTGTTGTTTCCTTTGCTGTGCAGAAGGGAACAATATTGCCTCCTATGTTTTTTTTCCAGGAAACTTTACAGCTTCAGATCTTACATTTAAGTCTTTTGTTCATTTTGAGTTGATTTTTGTATATGACATAAGATAAGGGTTCAATTTTATTCTTCTCCATGTGGATACTCAGTGTTCCCAACGCTATTTATTGGAGAGTTTTTCCTTTCTGTTGTGTGATCTTTGATACGTTTGCCAAAATTTCACTGACCGTAAATACATAGATTTGTTTTCGGGCTGTCTATTCTGTTTCATTCTTAAATTTGTTGAGACTTGTTTGGTGGACTAACATATAATCTATCCTGGAGAATGTTTTGTGTGCATTTGAGAAGAATGTGTATTTTGCTGTTGTTGGATGAAATGTTCTGTAAATATCTATTAGGTTCATTTAATCTAAAGTGGTGTTGAAGTACAGTATTTCCTTATTGATTTTCTGTTTGGATGCTCTATCCATTGATGAAGTGAGGTATTGAAGTCTCCTGTTATTGATTGCAGTCTTTCTCTCCCTTTATATCTATTAATATTTGCTTTATATATTTAGGTGTTCCAATGTTAAGTGCATATATATTTACAATTCTTATGTCTGCTTGATGTATTGACCCCTTTATCATTATATAATGATCTTTTAAAATCTCTCTTTATAGCTTTCAACTGAAAGTCTTTCTTTCTAAGTATAGCTCTTCTTATTCTCTTTTGGTTTCCATTTGTGTAGCATCTTTGTTCTTCCTTTCATTTTTAGTCTATGTGTGTGCTTAGAAATGAACTGAGTCTCTCATAGGTAGCATATAATTAGGATATAGTTAGATTTTGTTCCATTTAGCCTCTTGATGTCTTTGGGTTGAAAAATTTAATCCATCTAGTAATTGTTGATAGCTTAGATCTTACTATTGCCATTTTGTTAATTGTATTCTGGTCAATTTGTAGATCCTTAGTTCATCTCTTTCTCTCTTGCTGTCTTCCATTGTGGTTTGATGATTGTCTGTGTTGGTATGCCTTTCAGTCTTTTGCCTTTCAACCACAATTTTTGCTTTGTGGTTACCATCATGTAATTTTAAGCTGATAATGACTTTTGATCACTCATGCAAACTCTATACTTTTACTTGCCTTCAATTTGTTTCTGTTGACACATTGTAAAAAATCTTTTGTAGGTTTTGTCTCTTAAATTATTGTAGCTATAGTTATTTTTAAGTTTTTTCTTTAACCTTCCTACTAGAGGTATAATTGATTTTTATAGCACCACTACAGTAAATGAATGTTCTCAGTTTGACTATATTCTTACTTTTACCAGTGAGTTTTATATTTTCACATACTTTTATGCTACTACTTAGGTTGATGGACTCCTTTTAGCATTTGTCATAAGATGAGTCTAGTGGTGATAACTTCCCTCAGCTTTAGTTTGTCTAAGAAAGTTTTGCTCTTCTCTTTTTTATTTAAGGACAGGATTGAGGGGTATAGTATTCTTGGTTGCAATTTTTTCTTTCAAGTTTTTGAATATATCACCCTGTTCTTTCTGTCCTGGAGGGTTTCTGCTGGAACATCCACTGATGATTTATAGGAGTCTCCTTGTGTGCAACAAGTTGCTTTTCCCTTGTAGCTTTCCAATATTCTCCCTTTGTATTTAACTTTTGACAATTTGATTATATCACATCTCAGTATGCATATGTTTGTATTCATCCTAGTAGATGGCTGTTGAGCTTCCTGGATCTGGATTTTTATTTCTTTCCCAGACTTGGGAAGCTTTCTGCCATTATTTCTTAGAATATATTTTTCTGTCCCTTTCTCTCTTCTTTGGTATACCAATAATGTATATGTTATTTTACTCAATAATGTCCCATAGGTCCTTTATGTTATTGCCACTCTTTTTTTATTCTTTCCTGTTGTTACTCCTCTGATTGGATGATTTTCAGTGACCTTCAAGTGTACTAATTCCTTCTACTTCATCTACTGTGCTATTGACTCTCTCTATTGAATTCTTGAGGCTAATTATTATATTCTTCAGCTTGATGTTTGGTACTTTAAAATATTTTTATCTCTTTGTTGATGTGCTTAATTTGTTTATGCATTACTTTCTGTACCTCAGTATCTTTATAAATGTCCTTTTGAATTATCTGTCAGGTAAATAACATATCTTCATTTCTTTAGAACTGGCTTCTGGAGATATATTTTGCTCTTTTATTTGGAACATATGTCTCTATTTTATTGTTTTGCTTGACTCTCTATGATGGTTTCTGTGTATTGGATAAAAGAACTACCTTTACCGTTTTTCTTAGACTGGTTTTATGTAGGAGACATTACTCTTCAATCAGCATAGCCAGGGATTCTGGATGCCTCTAAACTCTTTGTACTTGTCCAACCTGCTGTCTTTGTTCTTGGTGGCCTTTAGGAAGTTAAAGAGTGTCAAGCTGTGCTATCATCTTGAGAGAGATGGAATAGAAACCAGTCCTTTGGGATGCAGATGGAGACATTTGGGATGTTAGATATGTCTTCTAGTTCCCCTCTTTCTTTGCAGAGATGTTGAGTGCCAGTATTTATCTTGCACTTCTTCTGCCCTACACAAAGGAGAAGTTCTGATGTACATACCTATGCTCTTGATCAGACTATTCATTTTGGACATGGGGGAGATAGCTATTAAATATTTGCAAGTTTAAAAGCCACCTTTTTTTTTCTGTGGCCTAAGAGACTCAGGAGTCAGAACTTTGTCAACTGCTACAGCTAGATGATTTAGGAGCTAGTCCTTTGGATGTAAGCTGTAAAAGTTGGAGCAAGCAGAAACTGCTTCCAAGGAGAGTGCATAGATCTAAATTTTTCACTAGAACAAGCCAGAGAAGAGGGTGCAGGAAGTCCCACTCTCCTGTTTGAGCAAGCAGAAGTCTCATAATCTCCCAGCAGGGGAATCTTCCAGTTTGGAGTTAACACTGAAGTAAGTCAGGGAGAAAGGCACAAGGAGTGCCCACTTTCTCTTTCAGGCATGGAGTAGTCCCCATGTCTCTCTTTAATGAGAGATTCAGGAATTTATCTCTGGAGTTAAGCCAGGAAAGAAGGTGCAGGGCCAGTGGAAGCAGAGAAGGGAATGTTCTTTCTCTTCATACTTGCTGGAAGAGGCCTCCAGCCTCTTTCCAGAGAGAATGTAGGGTTGGACTTATTGCTGGAGCAAGCCCATAAGAAGGTATAGGGAGCTCATATGTTTATTGCAGCACTATTCTTAATAGCAAAGTCATGGAATCAACCTAAGTGTCCATCAGTGGTTGACTGGAGAAAGAAAATGTAGTACGTATACACCATTGAATACTATGCAGCTATAAAAAATGAAATCATGTCCTTTGCAGCAATATGGATACAGCTGGAGGCCATTATGCTAAGTGACATAACTCAGAAACATAACATACAATACCTCATGTTCTCATTTAATAAATGAGAGCTAAATAGTGAGTACACATAAACATAAATATGGAAAAAACAGACACAGGACTCCAAAATAGGGGAGGGTGGGAAGGAGTGAGGGTTGAAAAAATTACTTATTGGATACACTATTTGAGTGATAGTTCACTAAAAGCCCAAACCTCATCATTATACAATACATCCATGTGTAAACCTGCACATATACCCTCTGAATCTAAAATAAAATAAAAAGAGAAGATGTAGGGAGTGCTCTGTTTCCCTTTAAGGAACGGAGATGTTCCCCATCCTACTTATACTGATAGCTTGCAGATATTTATTTTAGGAGAAATCCAGGGAAGAAAGCATGGGGAATACCTTCAAGTAAGCAGAAGTTTCATCTCTCTTTGCAGGATGAGGCTTCTGATCTGGAGTTATCTCCATATCAAGTCAAGGAAAAAGGCAGAGAGTGCTCCCTTTCTTTTGCAAGAACAAAGAGGTCCCCAGGCCTCCTCTAATAAGAGACTGCAAAAATCTATCTGTGGAGCAAGCCAGAGAAGAAGGTGTAGCGGTACCCACTCTTAAGATGAGGCTTCTGGTCTGCTGTTATCACTGAAGCAAGTCAATAAAGAGGCACAGGGGAGTGTCCTTTTTCTATTTTAGGGACAGGGAAGATCCCCGGCCTTTCTCTAATGAGAGATTGCAAAAATCTCTCTCATAAGCAAGCCAGGGGAGAGAGGGAGTGTGTGTGTGTGTGTGTGTGTGTGTGTGTGTGTGTGTGTGTGTGTGTGTGTGTGTGTGTGTCTTTTCCCCCTCACGAAAAACCCAAGGAATTTATTTTTCATCACAAAACTTCCAAAGTATTACTACTTTCTAAGTGCTAATTCTCCTGTGCTTAACTTGCTGGTTTCTTACACATAAAAGACTGGGTAGAGTTGTCTTTGGCAGCTGCTGATATGGTTGGCATTCACTGGGATTAAGTGAAAAATCCATTGCCTAAAAGATGACATTTTAAAAAGGGATATCCTAAACCAAATAAGGAACAACATGAAATCAGATTTATTCTTCCTTAAAATTAGCTGGAGTCCCTGTAAGTTGCACTTTTATCTCAAAAACCATAATGTTATGCATGAAGCGAATTTTAACATATATCTGGCATTTTGGAGTTCTGAGAAAGTGATTTTATCTGATTTGAATTTATTACACTGAGTGAAATACTGCTGTTTGGACAGTGTGCCAGTTTTCACATTTTCAGTATAAATTTTTCCCTGAAATGGCAGCTCCTGTGCCTTCCTGCTGGCTGCCATCCTCTCACCTCTTCCTGTTAGCTGTGTAAACCACTTTTTGCCAGCATCCCCTGCTTGGTACAATCCTCTTACCAACTGAGGCACAGCTCTGTTTCTTTCTTTTATTTATGATCAGCCACCTTTCCCAGGTTACTTAGAGAACCATTATACTATTACTGAAATAAACTATTACAACTGAAAGAGTCCTGGACACTCAGCCTAGCTCTTTTATGTGATAAATAAGGACCAAAGTGTTTAAGTGACATGCCCGAGTTCAGATTTCTTAGTGCCACTGGTGGAACCAGAACACTTGTCTCTCAGCATTAACTTTCTTTTAGCTCTGCTTTTCCTATTTGCCACTTTTTGGATAGGCTATAAAAATTCTGGTAGATTCTGTCTGATAAAACCCTTGATAGATCTAATTGATGATTACAAAGCACCCAAAACTTTATATCCTCAAATAACTCCCAAAGTACCCAGAGTTTGCAAACTTTAAACCTTTGTTTGAATTTCTATTGCATCTTTTTGTTTTGACAGATTTGGTGGCCCACACAATACCTCAGTCATGTTTCACTGAGGGCCAGCTTGAATCTGACCTGCAGACATTACTGAGAGTATCTGGGGGTCTGGTGAAGGAAACTGCCAGGAGGACATTTAAGCAAAAGCATCTGGAGAATTTTGTAAATAAAAAGAGTATCTGCTACTGAGTAAAGAGGGAGTAAAACACAGAAGCTGGCCTGATAACAATATCTTTTTTTTTTTCCTCTCTTTTTTTTTATTGCATTTTAGGTTTTGGGGTACATGTGAAGAACATCTTAATGGGGAAAGGCTAGGCAGTGATGAGAACAGCCTGGGCACTCTCACTGATACTTATTCTCTGGCCATGTGACATGAGCCAGTAACAAAATACAAGGGAGACAGGGGTTCAACAAAAACAATCAAATAAGAAAAAGCTATTTTAAGTAAAATCTCTATAAGATATTTGGTGAGTAAAACAGCATGTTTTTTTGTACATGAGATTGGAACACAAAAGCACAGGAATGTCAAGTCTTTTAGTGTCAGCATGAAATTCAGCATTGTTGAAATCTGTGGTGACCTTCAGATAACTCAATGCTCTGATATCAGTGTGATTTATTACTGGGCATTCTTCCTGGATCAGCGCCCAAACTTTCAGCCAAGTTTTTACTTGAGCAAGATTAGAGATAGCTTGGAGACTACAGGGTCTATATGAATAAGAGATGGAAGAACTTTTGGGCACAGGTCTTTTCTGTAAGTTCGGTGAAGAAATAATTGTACTTTGACATCTGTCTCAGTGACTATACCACAAAAGGAGGTTGAAGATCTTTTTCTTCACCACTGACCACCACTTAAGTTTTGTCTTTGTAAAGCCCATGTTTTAGGTGGTAGTCGTACCCAGCATGATCTACTGACAAATGGCAGCTATGCCTGGCAGACAGATTAGAAATTGCAGGGCAGACTAGCAAAGAAAGAGATGTTGTTTAAAAACTATTCACAGTGGAGGCAGCATCAGGCCCAGTGGGAGTGGGGCATCAAGCAGATGTAGCATTATTACCCAGGAGTGCTCATCAGATTCTCTCCAGGCACTTGTGAAATGCTCTTAGGGCCTTGCAAGGATACTTGGGGGAAAGAACTCAAAGACTGTTGATGTTCTATGTGAGCAGGTGGTGGAAGTCCTGGGGAAATGAGTTATATTTGCGCTCTGTTTCTTAAATCCTTTAAAAACCTTTTGAATTCAGAGAGTACATGTGCAAGTTTGTTACCTGGGTTTATTGCATAATGCTGTATTTCTCAGATCTTTTAATCCTACTTGAATCACCTGTATTACTGGTTGGAAGCAAATTGGTTTACTTTAATATAAGATTTGTAAATGAAAGAACACTTTTAGGAATACTAGCATTCTTGCAAATGATTTCAGTATATTATGATTATTTTCTTAATTCTCCTAGAATGACAAACCTTAGCTAACTGCTCCATATTTTGCATTAAATATTATAGACTTTATTTATTTTGGCTCTTGAAACTTTGCACAGCTAGATTTTTTTTAAAAAATCAGTTTTCAAGTGTTTAGCTGTCTCTTTGCTCTAGTGACAAACAGCATAAGAGTAATGAGAGAAACAGGTCTTCTCAGCAGCCTTTTCAGTGTTGGAGTCTAGGTTTCCTTAAGATCTTGTGTCCTTGGTCAAACTGAGTCTCCAGATGGCACTGTTGTCAGAAAGATCTAGAAAAATAGATGACCCAAATATATTTTTATATCTGTGTTTCAGTTTGTAAATCACTAGTCTTGTTTCTGAAATGGTTTTCAGGTCAAAGCAGTTTTAAGATCCTTCTTCAGCAGTTACTTGTCTTTCTCATCCCATTCTTCCCATTTTCTGTGTATTAGGTACTTTTCCAGGCTGGAATTTATAGTTATCAGTGCAATACCAAGCACAGAGTTTGTTGAGAATCCACTTTTATTGCCTGGTAAATTGCTTTTAGCAATAACAATAGTACTTACTATTTTGTTTTTATAGAATTTCTAATCAACATAATTCACCATTACATCAACACGACAACATACATTGTGGACCTACAATACTGTGTCCTTTTCAAAAATATTGTGTAAAAACACTTAACATGAGATTTACCCTCTTAGCAAAATTTTAAGTGTACAAATACAGTATTTTTAACTATACACACAATCTTTCACAGTGCATCTTTAGGATTTAATGTAGTATATACTTTGGCATTTAAATATATTTCTGAACTCTTCTACGGGATCCTCCTTATTATAACATATTTATTTTTGTAATGACTTCTGCATACATCAAATATAAAGCTTGTAAGGAGAAGTGTGCACATCTCTAAAGGTTAACCAAACATGGTGTGCTTTCTTTCCATGCAAATGTTTGTGTACCTCTGACCTTGGAATTACTTCTTTGGATCAGAGTGAGCTTTTGTGCACTTAAGGACAAGAGGGCAAATATTTTTAGCTTTACGTTATTTTCCAGAATTTATTCACTACTGTTTCTTACAAATAGCCTCTCCTTTAGCATGACAAATAAAAAGCCAAATAGCATATTCTTTGTTTAATAAGTGATTCAGACAGTTGTATTCATAAATGACCTTAGGGATACTACAAGATCCTCTTTCCAAACTACCTGCCCTGGGTCTAAACTCATCCTGCTTTATCTTGGCATCCTCTTTTTAACAATAACTTTTGTGTTAAAGCATTGGTGCAAGGTCTCCTGGAGGCTCTTGTTGAAATGTGCGTGCTGCCTTGGAGGGACAGGAGGGCTGTTTCATTAGCATAGGCTGGCAAACTGCCACCTTCAGTCATTTAACATCTAGTAATTGATCTCCTTTTATGTGCAAGACAGTGTAGTCAAATAAGGAGAAAGGTGGTTCCCAGAGGACTTGAAGGATTGTTAATATTTGATGGCTATGAAGGCAGAAAAAAAGTTGAAGCATGAGGAAAATGGACGATTTGAGGATGAAGGGAGACCTAGGATGAGTTGCTGCCACTGGGATCACTTATAAAGCAGTGGGAATAATTTGGAAGTGGAGGGTATGTTTAAATAATGTTGAAATGAAAGCAATGGTATTTTTCTAGAGATTTAAAAAATTCATCCAACAAATAATTATTGAATGGCTACAATGTATCTGACATCAAGGACTTCAAGATACAGAAGTAAACAAAACTTATCAAGTCTCTGCCCTAAAGGAACTTATAGGCTAGTGGGACAAGTGGTAAACCAATAAAGTAAATATCTAATGGCAGATAGTGATAAAGGTTATAGACAAAAAGAAAGTGAGGTGAGGGAAAGAGGGAGGGCTGGGTGAAAAATGAGGGAGTTCTAAGGGCGGTGTTGCTCTTTTGTCTAGGGAGGGCAGGAAAACATGATGGAAGTCAGAAACTGAATTGAGCTCTGCAGCTACAGGAGGGAGTGTGTAGAGCATGCCCAGAGAGGAACAGCAAGTTCAGTGGCTCAGAGGCAGCTAGCGCTTGGTGGATTTAAGGAACAGTCTGGAGGGCAGTGTGGCTTAGGGAAAGTGAGAGAAGAGGAGAGTGTGGGAGAGAAAGACATTGAGGACTGAGAGAAAGGGGATGGGAAGCAGGTAGTATAGCACTTTGAAACCATTGTTTGTACTTTGGATTTTACTCCAGGAGCTGATAATCAACTGGGTGATTTTCAGCTGAGGAAATGACATTATCAGATACATTTTACAAGGAGACACTGGCTACTGTGTTGAGATTAAACTATATGTATCAAGGGCAGAAACATGGAGATAGAATGTATTACAAAAATCCAGGAGAGAAATGATGGTAACTTCCATCTGAATTGTGTTGGTGAAGGAAGCAATTAGAGGTCAAAGTCTGGATTTCCATTTGAAGGTAGAACTGACATGATTTGCTGTTAACTTGGACAATACACGTTAGTGCTCTTTTTTCCTTGAGGGTGAGCTCTTTGTGAAGCAGAATATTTCTCTGATCCCTTCGTGGGTGGTAACTGGAGTGCTAAGGTGCTGGAACTAGCCAGCTGCTTTGGCACTGGCAGGGGTGAATTCCACTCACTTGGATCTGCTGTGTTTCACCCCCTCATGGGACGGGGGATCTTGCAGGTGAGTGGGTGTGGGAGCTGGGGCTAGCACTTTTGGGTGCTGGCAGGAGCAGAACTCTATGTGGGTCCCACGGCAGCAGTGGGGGATGCCTATGTCCCCTGAAGCCCCAGAAGGAGTGTTACAGTGCTCTTTTAGCTTTGCCGTCTGCAGATGGCTTAAGTGTTAACAGCTCAGTAGAGAGTCAGTGTGGCAGCCTTTTGCACCCACAGTCATGGCACTGAATTCTTGTCCAGCATTCAGGAGGAATGAGGCCACACGAACAAACTGAAGATGGTAAATGTGGGGGAATTTTATTGGTGATAAAAGTGGCTCTCAGCAGGAGGGGGAGTTGAAAAGGGGTTGGAGTAGGAAGGTAATTTTCTCCTGAGGTCTGGCTCTGCCTGGTTGTACTCCTCTTTGAAGCTACATTGTCAAGCCATCTCTCTGAAGTCAAGCCACTTCTCTCCAGCACATACAGCTGCTTCTATTCTCTCTGCTGGCTGAATCTGGGGTTTTTATGGGCACAGGATGAGGGGGTGGGGTGGGCCATGGGTGGTTTTGAAAAAGATAACATTTGAATGGGCAGACAGGAATGAAAGTTTTCACTTTGGGTTGTGGTTCCAGGCTTGAGGGTGGGGCCCTTGCTGGGGGACCCACCCTCTTGTGCCCAGAATTTCCCTGCCTCCTGTCTCTATCATTTGCATAGAGAGGAGTCTTGAGCTTCTCTAGCCAATACTTGGGAATCTAAAGCTGTAACACTTAGAGTTATGTGACCCTAGAACCATGTGTAAAATACTCAGTAACTGAAATTGCCTTAAATGATTACAGTCTATCCTGTGGAGTTCAGGGTTTCTTGAGAGGATATGAACAGTTCTAAAGAGCCACCTGTTAATAATTGCAAGAGCCAGGCTTGTTTCAAGAGTCAATGTTTGAAATAGTACAAGCTAACATTTTCTTCTACTTCCAGTGTGGTTTAGAAGTTCAGATTCTTTTTACAATTTTTTTGCAGGATCCTTTAAACTACAAGAGAGTTCTAGTTGTAGCTATAATAATTTGCAAATAAAGTTGGATTTTGAGATAAACTTTAAATAAAGCGAGAATTGCCTTTGATCTACCTTCACATTCAGGGAATTGTTGTCTCTGTAGATGCTTTTTTCAAGCATATACTCTATTATATGCACATTCATCTTGGCCCTACCTAGATGCAGTTCCTAGCTCAACTACTTCCTCATAATTTACTGTATTTAATAGAGTATCACAAAGACCAAAATCTTATTTGACCAGCAAAAAACTACCAGAAGCAAATGTTTGTGATTGGTGGTGACATAGTAGTTTATTATTTTTTGGCAGATAACCCTGGTGCCCAGAAATCACACCTTTTATGAAACCATTCATTGCAAGTGGATGCATGGTTCTGTTGAGCACAGTCGCTACGTCTAAATGACCACTTATATATAAATCAACAAACGTTTACTGAGTGTTTACCATGTTCCAGGCCTATGCTGGAATTGGGCGACAGCTATAATGAGACAGTCAAGAAAAAGATTAATATGAAGTGGTTAAGGAGTATTCCTGGGAATACTCATAAGGGAGAGGGAAGAGAGGGAAGGTTGGATGTGGAGCAGAAGGACCAGCAAGTAGATAGCATCAATCAAAGTCCCACAGAGGCT
The DNA here is from genome assembly GCA_036589455.1 of Ateles fusciceps. NCBI lineage: Eukaryota > Metazoa > Chordata > Mammalia > Primates > Atelidae > Ateles > Ateles fusciceps. The sequence continues at coordinate 14,336,005 of JAZHEH010002834.1, forward strand.
AACTTTGGACAAATTCCATAGAGGAGCTCTGGAAACTCCAGAGAGCTTCCAATAGGGGGTCATACCCTGAAATTGCTCGGACCTTGGAGCAATAGACCTGTTCCTGGAAGAATGTGAATTCCAAGGCACTTCAAGCTTTCTCATTCAGGTGGGCAGAATGGGTTTCAGAAGCCTAAAAAGGCACAGGTGCTTGATATTGGGAATAAAAGCATACCTGGAAGCCTGTGAGCATGAACATGGTAAGGTGATAAAAACAGATATGAGTAGAGTACAGACAGTATCCTCTTCAGACTACTCAATATACTACTCAGAGCCATTCATACCATCAATTATACTCCACATGGGCTGGGCAGGCAGACTCACACATAGAATATGTTCCTTTCAGAATGAATTGCTGCCTTTCTCAGTGTGGAAGGAGTATGATATGAAAGACCTGGCACCAAGTGGCTGATTGGTCTTTGTGAGAGATGATACAATATTGAAAGCTCAGCTTCTGTCTCTGCTGCCGACTGGTTGGATATTCAACAGTATCAGTAGATATATCAGCCTTGTTGGAGAGAGCTCATGCTGTTGGGTGCATGAATAGCCTCCATCTCTGCTGCAATGGCAAGTGGGTCTGCTGTGCTAGTACTGGGGTGGTCAGGGACAGAGCCCGCCTCACATCTGCGGAATAAGACATCATATCCACAGGTTGTCCATCACATGTCTGCAGGGATGCTGTCTATCAGACATTAACATGCAGTGCAAATGTTCACAGACTTTGTGTGCATTCTCACACATCTATCTAAATGCTTCTTCCCTAACTTCCTTAATTTATCTGTCTTAGTCTGTTTCTGTGTCACCTCAAAGAAATACCTTAGGTTGGGTAATTTATAAATAAAAGAGATTTATTTGGCTCATTTATTTGGTTCTGGAGGCTGTACAAGAAACATGGCATGGGCATCTGCATCTGGTAAGGACCTCAGGCTTCTTTCACTTCTGGTGCAAGGCAAATGGGAATTGGTGCCATTGCGTCACGTGGCAAGAAAGGGAGCAAGATAATGGAGAGGGAGGTTTCAGGATTTTTTTTTTAAAACAATTAGTTCTCATGGGAATGAATAGAGTGAGAACTCGCTCATTACTGTGATGACAACATCAGATCATTTATGACAGAGGCACCCCCATGATCCAAACACCTTGCACTAGGGATCAAGGGTTTTTTTTTTTTTTTTTTTTTTTTTTTTTTTTGAGACTGAGTTTTACTCTTGTCCAGGCTGGAGTGCAGTGGCATGATCTCGACTCACTGCAACCTCTGCCTCCCGGGTTGAAGCAATTCTCCTGCCTCAGACTCCTGAATAGCTAGGATTACAGGTGTGCACTACCACGCCTGGCTGATTTTTGTGTTTTTAGTAGAGATGGGGTTTCACCATGTTGGCCAGGCTGGTCTTCAAAGCCTGACCTTGTAATCCACCTGCCTTGGCCTCCCAAAGTGCTGGGATTACAGGTATGAGCCACTGCACCTGGCTGGGATCAAATTTTAACACAGTACTTGGTGAGTACAAACAAACCCTGTCCAAACCATAGCACTTCCCTAATATTTTTTCACTAATTTTCCAGTCTGCTGCTTCCAGGTCTCTGACCAATTAGCTAAGCTTTCTGACACTACACAGGCGTTCATATAGATCCTTACTAGTCTGGTCCCTGAGTAATACAATTAATTGTGGCAGATGACTACAACTAAGTTGTAGTTCTAACTGCATTAGTTATACCAGTTATGGTGTTTTCTCCAAGACAAATGAATTTTTCCAGCAGTCATCAATAAGAAGGATCAGAAGCTTTCATTCAATTGGATGGATAGAATTACATGCAGAAGTCTGTTGTCTAACAATACAATCCAGAAGATATAAGGAAGATTACTGCCTCTGCATACTCTAAGTCTTTTAGTGAATTGCTTATTTCTAACATTCCAGCTGGACTGTGGTGGCATTTCTGATTTATGGTTCAACACAGTTTCAAGGTCTTGCACTTGACTTATTCTGCTATGAATGTCATAGGTCAAAGTATCAAATGTAAGGGTTCTGTCAGCTGCTATATATACTTATCCTGTTTATTTATACAAATAACATGGAAGTATGATTGGCTAGATCTGTAGGGCTATGGACACACTGTGAAATAGACTCAAAGCAGGACTCAATTTATTATCTGGTCTCCTTAGGCCTCCACTGTTTTAAGGGTACTGTGGTGATGTTTTGGAAACTCCTGGTATCAATGTTAGCTTGAACTTTTAAACTAAAATTATAGGAAAAATGTAGCTTTTTCCCCCCGTTTCTCAGTACTGTTATTTGGGTAAATGTCAATAGATTTACTTGAGGAAGAGCAGCAGAGTTAATACTGTATATCCTCTGTGACACTATAGGATCCTTTCTCAGGTAGATTTGGCTTTTTCTTTAAACAATGATCACTACACCTGAGATGTGGCTCAAGCTTGGAAATTAGGGAATGGAAAGTGATTTATCTATTAGTACAGCTGACATCAGTCTTCTGTTCATCTGCTTTTCATTTAAAAAATGTAGTTATCAATATTGGGCAATGTCCTTGTTGTCTGCCTATGTGCCTTGTTTTAGAAACACCATGGTTTATTAGATATCACCGTAGATAACTGCAACTTTGATGCCTGCAAATAACTCTGTCTACCTTATCCTGGTGATTAAATGCTGCCATCTGGCCTCTGCTTTCAAATCCTTCCCTGCTGATACAAGAAAGTCAGTTCCATTACAGCATCTCCTACTATAAATCCCAGCCTACTAGAAATAGTAACATATGAGCTTCTTGATGATGCTAGTGTCCTCCTCACTAGTGTTGTATTCCTTAACAATTAGTGAAAGGAGTGTCTTCCAGGACTATACAGGGTCTATGACATGCTCATTTGGTGGATTCTTAGGTCTTATGTGACTATCTTGTTCACCTCTCTGAGCCTGCTAATTGCTTTCTCAATACTCTGCCTAGGCATTCAACCTCAATTAATATGAGTCATTGTTTTTTCCAAGTTTCTAGGGATAAGCCAAGCAAAATTTATTGCAGTTGGCTGTGGATTTCCCTGGTAGGGTGTTGGGTTACCATAATCACCGTATGTCTCAAATACTAGATATTAAACAATCTAGGAAATCTTTTTCCTCTTGTGTTCATCACAGTTCACCAGGCAGGAAAGTTTAAGCAATGGTCCTGGAGTTTTGTCACTTTACTTACCGTCAGCAATGATGTTCCTGTTGCCATCTACCCAGTAAGTCGTCCAAACACTGAAACCTATACTGAGAATCAGCTTTCAGCATCACTTTCTGATGCTGTCTTAGATTGAGCTCTCCAGTAGCAAATTCTGAGTTAAGGGTTTGTGTAGAAGTGATTAATGAGGAACCATTCTCCAGAAGACTGATAAGGGTGTGGAAAGTGAGGCAAGAAATAAAAGAAGCCAAGCAAGGGTGAGGTACTAGTCAAAGTCCTATGATGAAGAACTTGGACTCATTTCAGCAAGGAAGATCAAGAGATAGTATAGCCATACCTCATAGCTGTCATGACCATGGGCAGTAAGTTGGAGTTTTTATACATCTGAAATGGAGTCACTGATGACAACAGTTGTCACTGCTGGGAAATAGTTTCCAAGGCTGTTCCTTGTGTGCTGAGGCAAAGAGTTCTGGGATCCTGAGGTTAGTCCTCTGGAAAAGATATATGGTTACTGACATAGATGCAAAAATCTTCAATAAAATACTGGCAAACAGATTGCAATAGCATATCAAAAAGCTTATCCATCATGATCAAGTAGACTTCATCCTGGGGGATGTAAGGCTAGTTCAACATAAGAATCTATAAACGTAATCCATCACATAAACAGAAGCAAAGACAAAACCACATGATTATCTCAATAGATACAGAGAAGGCCTTTGACAAAATTCAACAACGCTTCATGCTAAAAACTCTCAATAAACTAGGTATGGACGGAACGTATTACAAAATAATAAAAGCTATTTATGACAGACCAACAGCCAATATCATACTGAATGGGCAAAAACTGGAAGCATTCCTTTTGAAATCAGACACTAGACAAGGATGCCCTCTCTCACCACTCCTATTCAACATAGTATTGGAAGTTCTAGCCAGAGCAATTAAGCAAGAAAAAGAAAGGGTATTCAGTTAGGAATGGAGGAAGTCAAATTGTCTCTATTTGCAGACGACATGATTGTGTATCTAGAAGACCCCATCGGCTCAGCCCAAAATCTCCTGAAACTGATAAGCAACTTCAGCAAAGTCTCAGGATACATCAGTGTGCAGAAATCACAAGCATTCCTGTACACCAGTAACAGACAGAGTCAAGTCACGAGTGAACTACCATTCACAATTGCTACAAAGAGAATAAAATACTTAGGAATACAACTAACAAAGGATGTAAAGGACCTGTTCAAGGAGAACTACAAACCACTGCTCAAGGAAATAAGAGAAGACACAAACAGATGAAAAAACATTTCATGCTCATGGTTAGGAAGAATCAATGTTGTGAAAATGGCCATACTGCCCAAAGTAATTTATAAATTCAACACTATCCCCATTAAACTACCAATGACCTTCTTCACAGAACTAGAAAAAACCACTTTAAACTTCATATGGAACCAAAAGAGAGCCTGCATAGCCAAGACCATCCTAAGCAAAAGAACAAAGATGGAGACATCATGCTGCCAGACTTCAAACTATACTACAAGGCTACAGTAATCAAAACAGCATGGTATTAGTACCAAAACAGAGACATTGACCAATGCAACAGAACAGAGGCCTTGGAAGCAACACCACATATCTACAATCATCTGATCTTTGACAAACCTGACAAAAACAAGCAATGGGGCCTGTTTAATAAATGGTGTAGGGAAAATTGGCTAGCAATGTGCAGAAAGCAGAAACTGCACCCCTTCCTGACACCTTAGACTAAAATTAACTCCAGATGGATTGAGGCTTTAAATGTAAGACCTAACATCATAACAACCCTAGAAGAAAACCTAGGCAAAACCATTTAGGACATAGGCATAGGCAAGGACTTCATGACTAAAACACCAAAAGCAATGGCAACAAAAGCCAAAATAGACAAATGGGATCTAATTAGACTTCAGAGCTTCTGTACAGCAAACGAAACAATCATTAGAATGAACCAGCAACCAGCAGAATGGGAAAAATTTTTGCAATCTACCCATCTGACAAAGGGCTAATATCCAGAATCTACAAAGAATTAAAACAGATTTGCAAGAAAAAAACAAACAAACCCATCCAAAAATGTGCGAGGGATATGAACAGACACTTTTTTCAAAAGAAGACATATACAAAGCCAACAAACACGAAAAACTGCTCATCATCACTGGTCATTAGAGAAATGCAAATTAAAACCACATTGAGATATCGTCTCATGCCAGTTAGAATGGTGATCATTAAAAAACCTGGAGACAACAGATGCTGGAGAGGATGTGGAGAAATAGGAACACTGTTACACTGTTGGTGGGAGTGTAAATTAGTTCAACCATTGTGAAAGACAGTGTGGCGATTCCTCATGGATCTAGAAATAGAAATCCATTTGACCCAGCAATCCCATTACTGGTGTATACCCAAAGGTCTATAAATCGTTCTGTTATAAAGACACATGCACACATATGTTCATCGCAGCACTGTTTACAATAGCAAAGAGCTGGAACCAACCCAAATGCCCATCAATGATAGACCAGAGAAAGACAATGTGGCACATATACACTATGGAATACTACACAGCCATAAAAAACAATGAGTTCGTGTTCTTTGTAGAGACATGGATGAATCTGGAGACCATCATTCTCAGCAAACTGACCCAAGAACAGAAAATCAAACACTGCATGTTCTCACTCATAGTTGGGAGTTGAACAATGAGAACACGTGGACATAGGGGAGCATCGCACACTGGGGTCTATGGGGGGGGGAGGCTAGGGAGGGACAGTGGCGGGAGGATGGGGAGGGGATAAAGTGGGGGAGAAATGCCAGGTATGGGTGATGGGTGATGGGGGGATGGAGACAGCAAACCGCCTTGCATGTATGTACCTATGCAACAATCCTGCATGATCTGCACATGTACCCCAGAACCTAAAGTACAACAACCAAAAAAGTTTACTTAAAAATAACCTTTAGATTTACAGCACAGTTGCAAAGATAAGACAGAGAATTTCCTGTGTACTCTGTACCCAGCTTTCTTTAATGCTAATGTCTTACATGACTGCAGTGTAATCATAAAAACTGAGAAATGAAAAAAAAAAGAAAATGAAAACATGCGGGTAGACATAGCTAGTATGAGTGAAAATGTAAGGAGATACACAAGAGAGCACCAAAGGTGTCTTCTAGATAGATGCTAATGGCAGACAACCAATAATCACCAGAGGTAATAATATCTTTTGATATTGTTGGATAGCATTACCCTACTGCCTCCTAGAGATTAGTCTCGAGAGAAGATTTTTAGTTGTCCTAAAATTAGCAGATGATCTGTCTCACTGTTTAAGTCTCACAGCTACTTTTTTCTTTTGTGACAAGCTATCAAACAACTCACTACTACTTAAACTCTTTTCTTCTTTTTTGTCCTCTTCCTCCTTTTTATTTAATGTATCCATTAAAGAAATTTTGGAAATGACCAATCACTGATCATATTGTGGACATTTTGGTGTTTTTCCTCTTAGTCCATTTTGTGTTGCTATAACCAAATACCATAGACTGGGAAGTTTATAAAGAAAAGAAATTATTTCTTACAGTTCTAGAGGCTCTGAAGTCCAAGGTTGAGGGGCCCACATCTGGTGAGGGTCTCCTGCTGTGTCATCCCAAGGAAGAAAGTGGAAGGGCAAGAAAATGTGAAAGAGCAAGAGAGTAAGGAAGGGCCAAACTCACTTTTATAACAAGCCCACTCTGTGATAACTAACATGCTCTTGAGATAATGATACTCATCCATTCATGAAGGCAGAGCTCTTAACCATATCTTAAAGGTCCGACCTCTCAACACTGTTGCATTGGGGATTAAGTTTCTAACACATGAACTTTGGGGGAAACATTAAAACCATAGCAGCCTCCTAATTTTTTTTTTTTTGGCAGATAAATTTTAAATAACTGCATTTTTAAAGGCATTTTCACATGGTTAACTTTCTTCAAAAGAAACTTTACTACTATGAATCAATCATTCAGTAGAAATACAATGAGCCCTTCATATATACTTGGCAGTGTCTTAGCCACTGAGGTTACAGTAATGAACAAGGCAAAAACACTTAACCTCTGCTTGTGGAAGAAAAGATAATAAACTTATATATAATGTATTAAATGGAGATAAATGCTATAGAGAAAAATAGATATTCAGGGTGAGGAGGAAAGTAATACTTTGTGCCTATGTCTGTATGTGTTGTTTTAGGGAGTGGCCTGGGAAGGCATCATAATCAGGAAGTAGTGAGAAGAGATCTGAGGGGGAATGTACTATGCAGAGGCAATAGCAAACACTTTGAGATAGCAATATGTTTGATAGTTCAAAGAACAGCTAGAAATTGGTGTAGGAATTGAAATTCTTGGCTCAAATGGAGTGAGCCAGGAAAAGAGTTGAAATTACAGCAGTTGTGACCAAAGTGGAGTGTGGGTAGCTGAATAACCAGTGTCTTGGGAACCATTTTAAAGACTTTGGTTTTTATTCTGAGATGAAGGTCACGGGAAAATTTGAAGAAGGGGAGAGTCATGATCTGACTCACATTTTAAAAGACTCACTCTTACTGCTTCATGAAAAAGAGACTCTAGGGAGCAGAGGCAGAAATACAGAGACTAGTCAGGAGGCTGTTGCAATAGTCACAACAAGACTAGGATAATATCAGTGGAGTAGTGAAAACAGGTCAGAGTCTAGAAAGAAAATATGCACATGTTTGCCAGAAATGCTAATATGATTTACTAATAAATGATACGGGTTAGATATGGAGTTTGTAATTTGACTGGGAGGAATATTTTGTATTTTTATTCATCTCTAATTCATATTCCCTCTAATGTATCATTTTAACTTCAGGAAAAAAATCTTCTTTATAGGTAATTCAGTTACCACGAGGAATGCTAAAACTACAATTTCCATGGGTAACTCATAGCTCACAGTGACAGATTACCATGCAACATAGTTTTAGTCAGAGTGAGGGCTACACAAAAAAGGGAAACTTATCCCTGGCTTTGATGAGCTATTGGCTTTTTAACAATAAAAATAGCTAAGGCTAATGTATGTGGTGTATGCCATAATATATTTGATGAGATTTCCGTAAACATTTATCGAAATCTCTGTCTCTGTCTCTCTCTCTCAAACTCATTTCCCCAGACTCTAAGTACAATACCAATTCAGAAATAAAGAAAAATCAATCAGGGTTAACATCCAGTCACTGAAAGACTTACCAAGGAAGTACTTTAGCTTACAAGGAAATGTAGCATATGAGCAGGGAGATGTATCAACAAAAGAAGTTAGAAGTAAAAATGAGTAGAGCTTATAATGACACAGAGATTGGCCTGATGTGAATGAATGAACAATAATAAAATATGTATGAGTGCATTCTCTTGAGACAAACATTTGTGTAAATAGCATTAGTTTTACAGATTTTTCCCGCAGGACTTTCTGAATAAATCAGTGATTCCTAATAATATTTTGGCTTGCAGACATTTTGAAAATTTAATAAGTGGTAGAAAATGTGCATTTGGGCAAAATTTTACATGTAGTTTAAGGAGTTCATGGATATTCTGAAGCTAGGGGATCCATGGAACCCAAATTGTGAACTGTTCAGAGTGTTTTAAAGCACTTTGGTTTTGCCGTCAAGCAACAACTATTCTTTAAGATCTCTTTTCTTCTGAAACATTTCAACCAGCTTTACCAGTAACATTACCAAAATTAGAACATCACAGATCTAGCTGTAAGTCACAAAATAGATCAATGCTGTGACCTGAGAATAATATATAGATCTCTGATTTTTTCATTTTTTTGTGTAGTAAAGAGAGGAAAGGATGCTTTGTTATTACTAAACACTTGACTGAATTTCCTATATAGACTTATTGCAAATTTAGGAGGTGTTGACTGCATTGTTATCCATGCATAGATGCAGTTGCCTAGTGAGAGATGCTTACATTAGATGGAGATGAGCAAGGGAATTTGAGGTAAAGATGAGGAAAGAGTCATCAACTAACAATTTTAAGGAATAAGTTAAGAAATGAAATTCAGCGTTTCTGCACCATAGAATTCTGCAAGTAAGCACTAGAGACATGAGGGTATGGACTGTGAGGGCAAGTTGTGGTTGTTTTTTCTCTAGTAAATTACATATTACCTACAAGCTATTTATTTACCTCTTCCAGGATGATTAAAACACATTCTTTTTAGAGCTCTCTGGGCACAAGCACAACATAATAATGGCTTGGTATGCTATATGCTCCGGAAACCCTTCAAGCAAACAGAGTCAGGTGGAATTGACACAGTTGAACTGGTAGCTGTCAGTGAAATGTGGGTTGACCTGCAAGGGTGTAAGTGTCATTGTAGGAAAGCACTTTGTGAGCAGAGAGAGATGAACAGCAATGATCTCTTTCCAAATAGCAATCTTGGGGACAGTCATTTTCTCCCTCTGATTTCTGGGTTGAAAACTAACACTGCACACTTTAGAGAGATGCCTTGAGTTTTTTTTTTTATTGCATTTTAGGTTTTGGGGTACATGTGAAGAACATGCAAAATTGTTGCATAGGTACACACATGGCAGTGTGATTTGCTGCCTTCCTTCCCATCACCTATATCTGGCATTTCTCCCCATGCTATCTCTCCCCAACTCCCTACCCCCCGCTGTCCCTCCCCTGTTTCCCCCCGACAAACCCCATTGCGTGATGCTCCCCTCCCTGTGTCCATGTGTTCTCATTGTTCAACACCCGCCTATGAGTGAGAACATGCAGTGTTTGATTTTCTGTTCTTGTGTCAGTTTGCTGAGAATGATGGTTTCCAGATTCATCCATGTCCCTACAAAGGACACGAATTCATCATTTATGATGGCTGCATAATATTCCATGGTGTATATGTGCCACATTTTCCCTGTCCAGTCTATCATCGATGGGCATTTGGGTTAGTTCCAGGTCTTTGCTATTGTAAACAGTGCTGCAATGAACATTCGTGTGCATGTGTCCTTATAGTAGAACGATTTGTAATTCTTTGGATATATACCCAGTAATGGGATTGCTGGGTCAAATTGAATTTCTATTTCTAGGTCCTTGAGGAATCGCCACACTGTCTTCCACAATGGTTGAACTAATTTACACTCTCACCAACAGTGTAAAAGTGTTCCTATTTCTCCACATCCTCTCCAGCATCTGTTGTCTCCAGATTTTTTAATGATTGCCATTCTAACTGGCATGAAATGGTATCTCAAAGTGGTTTTGATTTGCATTTCTCTAATGACCAGTGATTATGAGCATTTTTTCATATGTCTGTTGGCCTCATGTATGTCTTCTTTTGTAAAGTGTCTGTTCATATCCTTTGCCCACTTTTGAATGGGCTTGTTTTTTCTTTTAAATCTGTTTTAGTTCTTTGTAGATTCTGGATATCAGCCCTTTGTCAGACGGATAGACTACAAAAATTTTTTCCCATTCTGTTGGTTACCAATTCACTCTAATGACGGTTTCTTTTGCTGTGCAGAAGCTGTGGAGTTTGATTAGGTCCCATTTGTCTATTTTGGCTTTTGTTGCCAATACTTTTGGTGTTTCAGTCATGAAATCCTTGCCTATGCCTATGTCCTCAATGGTTTTGCCTAGATTTTCTTCTAGGGTTTTTATGGTGTTAGGTCTTATGTTTAAGTCTTTAATCCTCTGGAGTTAATTTTAGTGTAAGGTGTCAAGAAGGGGTCCAGTTTCTGCTTTCTGCACATGGCTAGCCGGTTTTCCCAACACCATTTATTAAACAGGGAATCCTTTCCCCCATTGCTTGTTTTTGTCAGGTTTGTCAAAGATCAGATGGTTGTAGATGTGTTGTGTTGCCTCTGAGGCCTCTGATCTGTTCCATTGGTCTATATCTCTGTTTTGGTACCAGTACTATGCTGTTTTTATTACTGTAGCCTTGTAGTATAGTTTGAAGTCCGGTGGTGTGATGCCTCCTGCTTTGTTCTTTTTGCTTAGAATTGACTTGGCTATGCAGGCTCTCTTTTGGTTCCATATGAAGTTTAAGGTGGTTTTTTCCAGTTCTGTGAAGAAGGTCATTGGTAGCTTGATGGGGATAGTGTTGAATCTGTAAATTACTTTGGGCAGTATGGCCATTTTCATGATATTGATTCTTCGTAATCATGAACGTGGAATGTTTCTCCATCTGTTTGTGTCCTCTCTTATTTCATTGAGCAGTGGTTTGTAGTTCTCCTTGAAGAGGTCCTTTACTTTCTTTGTTAGTTGTTTTCCTAGGTATTTTATTCTCTTTATAGCAATTGTGAATGGAAGTTCTTAATGACTTACAAAGAGACTTAGACTCCCAAACAATAATAGTGGGAGACTTTAACACCCCATTGTCAATATTAGACAGATCAAGGAGACAGAAAATTAACAAGGATATCCAGGACTTGAAATCAGACCTGGATCAAGCAAACCTAATAGACATTTACAGAACTCTCCACCCCAAATCCACAGAATATACATTCTTCTCAGCACCACATCGCACCTACTCTAAAATTGACCACATAATTGGAAGTAAATCACTCCTCAGCAAATGCAAAAGAACGGAAATCATAACAAACAGTCTCTCAGACCACAGTGCAATCAAGTTAGAACTCAGAATTCAGAAACTAACTCTGACCCGCACAGCTTCATGGAAACTGAACAACTGGCTCTTGAATGTTGACTGGATAAACAATGAAATAAAGGCAGAAATAAAGATGTTCTTCGAAACCAACGAGAACAAAGACACAACATAGCAGAATCTCTGGGACACATTTAAAGCAGTGTCTAGAGGAAAATATATACCAACAAATGCCCACATAAGAAGCAAGGAGTGATCTAAAATCGACACCCTATCGTTAAAATTGAAAGAGCTAGAGGAGCAAGATCAAAAAAACTCAAAACCTAGCAGAAGACAGGACATAACTAGATCAGAGCAAAACTGAAGGAGATAGAGAAACAAAAAACTCTTCAAAAAATCAATAAATCCAGCAGCTGGTTTTTTGAAAAGATCAACAAAATAGGCAGACCACTAGCCAGATTAATAAAAAAGAAAAGAGACAATAAGCAAATAGATGCAATAAAAAATGGGAAAGGGGATATCACCACTGATTTCACAGAAATTCAAACCATCATCAGAGATTATTACAAACAACTCTATGCACATAAACTAGTAAACCTGGAAGAAATGGATAAATTCCTGGACACTTGCATCCTCCCAATCCTAAACTAGGAAGAAGTCGAAACTCTGAATAGACCAATAACAAAGTCTGAAGTTGAGGCAGCAATGAAGAGCCTACAAAAAGCCCAGGTCCGGATGGGATCACAGTCGAATTCTACCAGACATACAAAGAGGAGCTGGTACCATTCCTTCTGAAACTATTCCAAACAATCCAAAAAGAATGAATCCTTCCCAAATCATTTTATGAGACCAACATCATCCTGATACCAAAACCCGGCAGAGACTTAGCAAGAAAAGAAAACTTCAGGCCAATATCCATGATGAACATAGACGCAAAAATCTTCAATAAAATACTGGCAAACTGATTGCAACAGCACATCAAAAAGCTTATCCATCATGATCAAGTAGGATTCATCACAGGAATGCAAGGCTGGTTCAACGTACGCAAGTCTATAAGTGTAATTTACCACATAAACAGAACCAAAGACAAAAACCACATGATTATCTCAATTGATGCAGAGAAGGCCTTTGACAAAATTCAACAGCTCTTTATGCTAAAAACCCTCAATAAACTAGGTATTGATGGAACATATCTCAAAACAATAAAAACTATTAACAACAAACCAACAGCCAATATCATACTGAATGGGCAAAAGCCGGAAGCATTCCCTTTGAAATCTGGCACTAGACAAGGATGCCCCCTCTCACCACTCCTATTCAATATAGTACTTGAAGTTATAGCCAGAGCAATCAGGCAAGAAAAAGAAAGAAAGGATATTCAAATAGGAAAAGAGGAAGTCAAATTATCTCTATTTGCAGACGACATGATTGTATATCTAGAAGACCCCATCGTCTCAGCCCAAAATCTCCTGAAACTGATAAGCAACTTCAGCAAAGTCTTAGGACACAAAATCAATGTGCAAAAATCACTAGCATTCCTATACACCAATAACAGACTTAAAGAGAGCCAAATCAAGAACTAACTGCCATTCACAATTGACTTGAGTTTTATGTAGCACGTTGTATTTTTGCATGGCACCATGTGTAGGCGTCCAGATGGCAACCAGGTGACATTGGTCTGAGCCAACACAAAGCAGACCGCATTGATTTGCCTAACGTCTTAAAATCAAGAGAAAAATGTATCATGGCTATGCATACACAGTTTACACTGTCATATGCATAAAATGGTTAAAAAACTATGGTCTTGGCAATTAGGCAGCTGTGTATTCTGTTCTGGGCTTTGCCACCCACTAGTTACTTACTAGCATTGGCTTCTTGAGTGTTGACTTCTTTATCTCAAAAATGGAAATCATGAGAATATTGTACTCCTAAGGTTGTTCTGAGGATGAAGCAGATAATTTATATCTGAATCTCTTACCAGAATCCCTAATATGTAGTAAGCTCTCAATATGTATGACTTTTTTTGTCAGTCTGATCTTGAACTTAACCTCACTCCTTGGGTTACTGCAAATACTGTTCCCCCAGGTTTTCTACCTTTCTAGATACCGCCAAGACTACACAGGACTCTCTTCTCTATTCTCTTGGCAGCTCTTGCAGCAGTGGCAATTTTATATCTGCTTCTGTGACTTGTATACAGGTGAGAGAAGAAACCCCTTTTACTCACCACCAGGGCTTCATGGAGGCAAGTGAATTTCTAGTCTAGTCTCTCAAGTTGCAGCTTGGATCAGTTTTCCCCCATGAAATTGGCATCACTAACATTTTGGCACAAACTTTTTCTCTGTATGACTACATTTAGAAAATCACAGTTATGTTGTCTACACTGGCTAGCAACCTGCTTTTTCTAATTAAAAACTAGTTGTATTTTCCAAAGTCATGAAATATTCTTTCAAGGTGATTTAAAATGAGTCGTCCTGTTATATTTTTCTAAAAGTGGAGACATCTTTATTTCAAAGTAATATGGGACAAACCGTCCTTCATCTCACTCCTAAAAAATAATTGCTGTTAGGAATTTTATTTGATATCTTTCAAGACACTTCTGTAAGTATAAACATATAATGAATGCATTTTACGTAAATGTAGCTATGCCACACATTCTATTCCATAATCTGCTTTTTTAACTCAACAAAATATTGTGGGTATCTCTAAAAGCTAAATGGCATTTTGTTATATGGGTGTATCATTATTTATTCACTCAATCTCTTATTATTAGAGATTCTTATTATTTTCAATATTTATTATGCAACATTCAGCAAACACATTTATAAATTGTATTTGTTTACTCACACTCTTATTTCTTTAAGATAAATGATGAGAGATGGAATTGCAGAATCAAATGGTATGCACATTTTAAATGTTGGTACAAATATCCCTCCAGAAATGTTGAATATTTTGCATTCCCTTTTAAAATGCATGACATGTTCCATTTCCCCATACCTTTACCAGAATCGGACTAGTGTTTTTTTTTTGTTTTAATTTCTTGTTAAACTTAATATATCTTTGTAAGGTGTCCTAAATACTTATCGGAATTTAACAGTGTATAAATTAGAGCCAAATATTTGACAAAATAATGCAACTGATTATGTTGATATTCTTTTAACAATTTAAAATGAGTTGTCCTGTTATATTTTTCTAAAAGTGGAGACATCTTTATTTTAAGGTAATATTCTTTACAGTTTCCTCTTTCTACAACAGCCATGGGAAAATACTTTCTAAGCTCCAGACCACTGACAAAAATATCAAAGTTGTACACCTTGCTGAAACAATGGCTGGATTTTTCAGTAAATATTTATTCTTGTAATAGGCAAAAAGTTCCATACTAGCCATTTTAACATTTTAACATTTTACGCTAAGTGAGAAATTGTCTCCATGGGTTAACTTTCAAGGACTTTACTGAAGACACTTGAAAAATTCAAGGGCTCAGTTATTTCTTCCAGACATGCTATGTAAGATGCATTTATTTTGTCTGCTACTGTACTTATCTAGAGACCTCATTATCTGGGAATGTGCCATGGCTCTGTGGCTTGAAGTCCTGAGGGAAATATTTTCATCCACCATCATATCAACCTCTCAGTTTTGAAAGTAGAAGGTGAGTCAAAAATTTATACTCTAGTCTTCAATTTGTAAAAAGATAGTGCATAGATAAAATGAGAAAAGCAAGTGTATGAAAAAGCTCTTGCCCTTGTCTCCAGCATGCTAAGTGATATGTGAGGCTTTAGCCACTGCTGTAAGGAGTTAACATGTTCAAATTACAGGAAAGTCTGCTCAGTAAAAGAGTATTTTAATAATTCTGGCCATCAGATGAGTACAGGAAGTATATGAAAATGCTCTAAAAGTGCCGGCAAAGATGTCATTTGATGACATACAAGTGTCAGCACTCAATTAAAGGGTTACCCCATCATTACAGAATATAAGCCAGCTGTGACACATGACAGATCCCTGGGGATATGGTAGTTAGAAGTCCTTTCATCTATCTTTCCTTCCTTCTGTCTGTCTGTCCATCCATCCATCTGTCCTTCCGTCCTCCCTCCCTCCCTCACTCCCTCTCTACCTTTGAGTAACTTCATGTTTGTCAGTTAGTATATCAAAACATTATTTTTATCTTTTTACATTTTAAAAAAGCTGTAAAAAATTTTTCTTTTCAGAACTGAGATTTGCTGAGTCTTTAGTATAATAGTCAAGAAATTTAAAAAGGAGAAAAGAACCTATTTTGACAAACAATTATATCAGCATGTTTATATTGTGATTCCAAAGTATAACATTCATGGCACAGAATGGCATTTATCACATCATGCTTTCCACTGGGTTGTCTTCTTTGGGCAGGAACGTTTTTTTTTATTCCTGTGTTTATCTTTCAAGAGCACCTTGCATAGACTAAGGCATCAAAAAATTATTTTAAGAAATATATCTAATGGTTGAGCGATTTATGGTTTAAATACAATGTAGCAACTTGAAGGCTGTTCTTAGAGAAAAGAGAGGGAGGGTGGTTAATAGGGTTGATAGGTATAAGGAGAATAAATAGGGAAATTTAAAAAATGTTGAGGAGTTTCTGGCAAGATGGCCAAATAGTGATGGCTCTGGTCTGCATATCCCAGCGAGATCAGCACAGAAGGCGGGTGATTCCTGTGTTTCCAACTGAGGTACCTGGTTCATCTCATTGGGACTGGTTGGACAGTGGGTTCAGCCCACAGAGGGTGAGCCAAAGCAGAGTGGGGCATCACCTCACCCAGGAAGTGCAAGAGTTTGGGGAGCTCCCTCTTTAGCCAATGGAAGCTGTGAGGGACTAAGCCGTGAGGGACTAAGCCCTGAGGAATGGTGCATTCTGGCCCAGATACTGTGCTATCCCATGGCCTTTGCAACTCACAGACCAGGAGATTCCCTCTGGTACCTATGCCACCAGGGCCCTAGGTTTCAAGCACAAAACTGGGCTGCTGTTTAGGGAGACATCAAGCTATTTTTTTTTTTCATACCCTGGTGTATGCCTGGAATGCTGGCGAGACAGAAGTGTTCACTCTTCTGGAAAGGGGGCTGAAGCCAGGGTGCCAAGTGTTCTGGCTTGGTGGGTCCCACCTCCACAGAGCCCAACAAGCTAAGATCCACTGGACTGAAATTCTTGCTGCCAGCACAGCAGTCTGAGGTTGACTTGGCATGCTCGAGCTTGATGCGGGGGAGGGGTGTCTGCCATTGCTGAAGCTTAGAAGGCAGTTTTACCCTCACAGTATAAACAAAGCCGCCCAGAAGATTGAACTCGGCAGAGCCCACAGCAGCTCAGCAAGTCCTCTGTGGCCAGACTGCCTCTCTGGCCAGACTGCCTCTCTAGATTCCTCCTCTCTGGGCAGGGCATCTCTGAAAAAAAAAAAAAAAAAAAAAAAGGCAGCAGCCCTAGTCAAGGGCTTATTAGATAAAACCCCCATGTCCCTGGGACAGAGCACCTGGAGAAAGGGGAGGCTGTGGGTGCAGCTTCAGCAACTTACACATCCCTGCCTGATGGCTGTGAAGAGCAGCTGATCTCCCCCGCAGAGCATTAAAGCTCTGCTAAGGGTCAGACTGCCTCCTCAAGTGGGTCCCTGACCTCCTTGTCTCCTGATTGGGGAGACACCTCCCAGTAGGGGCCAACAAACACCTCATACACCTTAGTTCTGGCTGGCATCTGGCAGGTGCTCCTCTGGGATGAAGCTTCCAGTGGAAAGAACAGGCAGCGAACTTTGTTGTTCTGCAGCCACTGCTGGTGATACCCAACCAACAGGATCTGTAGTGGACCTCCAGCAAACTCTAGCACATCTGTAACAGAGGGGACTCACTGTTAGAAGGAAAATTAACACACAGAAAGGAATAGCATCAGTATCAACCAAAAGGACGTCCACTCAGAGACCCAATTGAAGGCTACCAATATCATAGAAAAAAGGTAGATAAAGCCACAAAGATGGGGAGAAACCAGCACAAAAAGGCTGAAAATGCCAAAAACCAGAATGCCTCTTCTCCTCTAATGGATCACAACTCCTTGCCAGCAAGGAAACAAAACTGGTTG
Organism: Ateles fusciceps; assembly: GCA_036589455.1. NCBI lineage: Eukaryota > Metazoa > Chordata > Mammalia > Primates > Atelidae > Ateles > Ateles fusciceps. Next base: position 14,353,860 of record JAZHEH010002834.1, read on the forward strand.
GAGAATGAGTTTGATGATTTGATAGAAGTAGGCTTCAGAAGGTGGGTAATAACAAACTCCTCTGAGCTAAAGAAGCATGTTCTAACCCAAAGCAAGAAAGCTAAGAACCTTGAAAAAAGGATTAGAGGAATTGCTAACTAGAATAACCAGTTTAGAGAAGAACATAAATGACCTGATGGAGCTGAAACACATTGTGAACTTTGTGAACCATGCACAAGAATGAAGAGCAGAATTGATCAAGTGGAAGAAAGGATATCAGATATTGAAGGTCAACTTAATGAAATAAAGCGAGAAGACAAGACTAGAGACAAAGGAGGGAAAAGGAATGAATGAAACCTCCAAGAAATATGGAACTATGTGAAAAGACCAAATCTACATTGGATTGGTGTACCTAAAAGTGACGGGGGAGAATGGAACCAAGTTGGAAAACACTCTTCAGGATATTATCCAGGAGAACATACCCAACCTAGCAAGACAGGCAAACATTCAAATTCAGGAACTAGAACACCACAAAGATACTCCTTGAGAAGAGCAACCTGAAAACACATAATCATTATATTCACCAAGGTTGAAATGAAAGAAAATATGTGAAGCACAGCCAGAGAGAAAGGCTGGGTTACTCACAAAGGGAGGCCAATCAGACTAACAGTAGATCTCTCTTCAGAAACCTTACAAGTCAGAAGAGAGTTGGGGTCAATATTTAGCATTCTTAAAGAAAAGAATTTTCAACCCAGAATTTCATATCCAGCCAAACTAAGCTTCATAAGCGAAGGAGAAATAAAATCTTTTACAGACAAGCAATTGCTGAGAGATTTTGTCACCACCAGGCCTGCTTTACAATAGCTCCTGAAAGAAACAGTAAACATGGAAAGGAACACCTGGTACAAGCCACTGCAAAAACACCAAATTGTAAAGACAATGAAGACACTATGAAGAAACTGCATTAACTAATAGGCAAAATAACCAGGAAGCATCATAATGACAAGATGAAATTTACACATAACAATACTAACCTTAAAAGTAAATGGGCTAAATGCCCCAATTAAAAGACAGTCTGGCAAATTGGATACAGAGTCAAGATCTATTCTTGTACTCTATTCAGGAGACCAATCTCATGTGCAAAGACACACATAGGCTCAAAATAAAGGGATGGAGGAATATTTATCAAGCAAATGGGAAGCAAAAAAAAGCAGAGGTTACAATCCTAATCTCTGATAAAAAACAGACTTTAAACCAACAAAGATCACAAGAGACAAAGCAGGGCATTAAATAATGGTAAAGGGATCAATGTAACAAGAAGAGCGAACTATCCTAAATATATATGCACCAAATACAGAAGCACCCAGATTCGTAAAGCAAGTTCTTAGTGACCTACAAAGAGACTTAGACTCCCACACAATAATAGTGGGAGACTTTAACACTCCACTGTCAATATTAGGTAGATCAATGAGACAGAAAATTAACAAGGATATTCAGGACTTGAACTCAGATCTAAACCAAGTGGACCTAATAGACATCTACAGAACTCTCCACCCCAAATCCACAGAATTTACATTCTTCTCAGTACCACATCATGCCTACTCTAAAATTGACCACATAATTGGAAGTAAATCACTCCTAAGCAAATGCAGAAGAACAGAAATCATAACAACCAGTCTCTCAGACGATAGTGCAATCAAATTAGAACTCAGAATTAAGAAACTCACTTAAAACTGTACAACTACATGGAAACTGAGCAACCTGCTCCTGAATGACTACTGGATAAATAATGAAATGAAGGCAGAAATAAAGATGTTCTTTGAAACCAATGAGAATGAAGACACAATATACCAGAATCTCTGAGACACATTTAAAGCAGTGTTTAGAGGGAAAGTTATAGCACTACATGCCCACAAGAGAAAGCAAGAAAGATCTAAAATAGACACCCTAACATCACAATTAAAAGGACTAGAGAAGCAAGAGCAAAAAAATTTGAAAGCTAGCAGAAGACAAGAAATAACTAAGATCAGAGCAGAACTGCAATAGAGACAGGAAAAGCCCTTCAGAATAATCATTGAATCCAGGATTTGGTTTTTTTTTGAAAAGATCAATAAAATAGATAGACCACTAGCCAGACTAATGAAGAAAAGAGAGAAGAATCAAATAAGTGCAATAAAAAATGTTAAAGGGAATATGACCACTGATCCCACAGAAATACAAACTACTGTCAGAGAAAACTATAAACACCTCTATGCAAATAAACTAGAAAATCTAGAAGAAATGGATAAGTTCCTGGACACATACACTCTCACAAGTCTAAACCAGGAAGAAGTCTAATCCTTGAATAGACCAATAACAAGGTCTGAAATTGCAGTAACAATAGCCTGCCAATCAAAAAATGTCCAGGACAATACAGATTCATAGCCGAATTCTACCAGAGGTACGAAGAAGAGTTGGTACCATTTTTTTTCTGAAACTATTCCAAACAATAGAAAAAGAAGGCATTCTCCCTAACTCATTTTATGAGGCCAGAATCATTCTGATACCAAAACCTAGCAGAGAGACAACAACAAAAAAAGAAAATTTCAGGCCAGTATCCCTGATGAACATCGATTCAAAAATCCCCAATAAATACTGGCAAACTGAATCCAGCAGGACATCAAAAAGCTTATCCATTATGATCAAGTCAGCTTCATCCCTGGGATGCAAGGCTGGTTCAACATATGCAAATCAATAAATGTAATCCATCACATATACAGAAGCAATGACAAAAACCACATGATTATCTCAATAGATGCAGAAAGGCCTTCAACAAAATTCAACAGGCCTTCATGCTAAAAACTCTCAATAACCTAGGTAGTGATAGAACATATCTCAAAATAATAAAAGAGCTATTCATGACAAACCCACAGCAAATGTTATACTGAATGGGCAAAAGCTGGAAGCATTCCCTTTGAAAACCAGCACAAGACAATAATGCCCTCTCTCACCACTATTCAACATAGTATTGTAAGTTCTGGCTAGAGCAATCAGACAAGAGAAAGAAATAAATGGTATTCAAGTAGGAGAACAGGAAGTCAAATTGTCTCTGTTTGCAGATGACATGATTGGATATCTACAAAACCCCATCATCTTAGCCTGTAATCGCCTTAAGCTGATAAGCAACTTCAGCAAAGCCTAAGGATACAAAATCAATGTGCAAAAATCACACATTCATATAGACCAATAACAGCCAAATCGTGAGTGAACTTCAATTCACAATTGCTACAAAGATAATAAAATACCTAGGAATACAACTTACAAGGGACGTGAAGGACCTTTCCAAGGAGAGCTACAAAGCACTACTCAAGGAAATATGAGAGGACACAAACAAATAGAAAAACATACCATGCTTATTGATAGGAAGAATCAATATCGTGAAAATGGCCATACTGCCCTAAGTAATTTATAGAGTCAATACTATTCCTATCAGGCTACCATTGACTTTCTTCACAAATTTAGAAAAAACTACTTTAAATTTCATGTGGAACCAAAAAAGTCTGCATAGCCAAGACAATCCTAAGCAAACAGCAAACAAAACAAACAAACAAAAAACAAAAACAAAGCTGGAGGCATCACATTATCTGGCTTTAAACTATACTGTAAGGCTACAATAATCAAAACAGAATGGCACTGGTACCAAAACAGAGATAAAGATCAATGGAACAGAACAGAGGCCTCAAAAGTAATGCCACACATCTATGACCATTTGATCTTTCACAAACATGATAAAAACAAGCAATGGGAAAAGGATTTCCTATTTAATAAATGGTGTTGGAAAAACTGGTTAGCCATATGTAGAAAACTGAATCTGGATCCCCTTCCTTACACCTTATAAAAAAATTAACTCAAGATGGACAAGATGGATTAAAGACTTAAATGTAAGACCTAAAAACATAAAAACCCTAGAGGAAAACCTAGGCAATCCAATTCAGGACATAGGCATGGGCAAAGACTTTATGACTGAAACACCAAAAGCAATTGCAACAAAAGCCAAAATTGACAGTTGGAATCTAATTAAACTACAGGGCTTCTGCACAGCAAAACAAACTATTACCAGAGTGAGCGGGCAACGTGTAGAATGGGAGAAAATTTTTGCAATCTACCCATCGGACAACAGGCTAATATCCAGAATCTACAAAGAACTTAAACAACTATACAAGAATAAAACAACCCCATCAAAAAGTGGATGAAGGATATGAACAAACACTTTTCAAAAGAAGACGTTTATGCAGCCACAAACATGAAAAAAAAGCTCATCACCACCACCACAGTGAGATACCATCTCAGGCCAGTTAGAATGGCGATCATTAAAAAGTCAGGAGACAACAGATGCTGGAGAGGATATGGAGAAATAGGAATGTGTTTACACTGTTATTGGGAGTGTAAATTAGTCCAACTATTGTGAAAAACAATGTGGTAATTCCTCAAGGATCTAGAACTAGAAATACCATTTTATCCAGTAATTGCGTTACTGGGTGTATACCCAACGGATTATAAATTGTTCTATAAAGACACATGCACACGTATGTTTATTGTGGCACTGTTCACAATAGCAAAGACTTGGAACCAACCCATATGCTCATAAATGATAGACTGGATAAAGAAAATGTGGCACATGCACACCATGGAATAACTATGCAGCCATTAAAAAAGGGTGAACTCATGTCCTTTGCAGGGACATGGATGAAGCTGGAAACCATCATTCTCAGCAAACTAACACAAGAACAGAAAACCAAACACTGCATGTTCTTTCTCATAAGTGGAAGTTGAACAATGAGAACACATGGGAGGGGAACATCACAGACTGGGCTCTGTTGGGGTGGGGGGGACTAGGGGGAGGGTTAATGTTAGAAGTGGCTAATGTAGATGATGGGTTCATGGGTGCAGCAAATCACTATGGCATGTGTATACCTATATAACAAACGTGTGTGTTCTGCACATGTACCCCAGAAATTAAAGTATAATAATACATTTTTTAAAATACTGCATTTAAGAGTGAACTGAAAGAGGTTGCAGTAAACAAGTTTAAACTTGATGTTTCTTAGAAGCTTGTTTAGGACTTTCAGTGTGATACTGGGGAAAAAAAAGAAGATTTGGTAAGAGTAAGGATCAATGATGATCCTTAGAAGACTTCTGTCTTTTTAAAAGTGAGATAGTTGATGTCTCATTCATTCCCTTACTTTCAGGGACATTCCCGTATCCAGAGATCTCTCCTGGTTATCACGATTCTCCTGGGAGACAGAGCCAGGTATAGGTATGTAGATATATGAGGAGATTTACTAGGGTAATTGGCTCATGTGACTGTGGAGGCTGAGAAGTCCCATAACAGTCTGTCTGCAAGCTGGAGACCCTTGGATACCAGTAGTATGGCCCAGTCCAAATCCAAAAGCCTCAGAATAAAGGAAACTGATAGTGTAATTCTCAATTGGAGGCTGAAAGCCTGAGACTCAGGGCCTCTGTTTAAGTCTTAGAGTCCAAAGGCTTGAGATTCTGAAGTTCTAACATCCAAGACAAAGGAGAAGGGCGTTCTAGCTGCAGGAGAGAAGGAAAAGCTTTCCCTCTGCCTTTTTGTTCTGTTTGTGCCTGCAGCTGATTGGCTGGTGCCCACACATGTTGAGGGTGGATTTTTTTTTTTTTACTCAGTCCACTAATTCACATACCAATCTCTTCTGGAAACACCCTCACAGATATACCTAGAAATAATGATTTACTGTTTCTTCACATATTTCTTAATCCAGTCAAATTCACACCTAAAATTAACTATTACAATTCCACTCCTTAACTTGTATCCACATATATCTCCTTAAACCATACTTAATATCCAAATAAAGACAATAACAAGTTAATAGTTCCACCAAACAGGATACAAGTATCTTGAATGCAACAAAAAATGCAATAATCCCTTCCCCAGATAAGGAAGTAAAGTTCTTGGGTGATGTTAACTCTTCTTCTGATATCCCATTACTTAAATACTATGATATAAAATGAATAATTCTCAAGTAGCATTATAAAGTCAACAAATCTTATGTTACATAAGGGAGTAAGAGAGGAATGAAAGCAAAGAATTTGCTTAATATAAGTATATATATATGTGTGTGTATATATGTATATATATGTGTGTGTGTGTGTATATATATATATACACACACCCCTATTAACAAAATAAGAAAATACTCATGGCAATTACAATGCTCATTTCTTTAACTGGTCACATGGTCATAGTTGGTATTTATAAGCCAAACTCTAAAATATTTGAAGAGGTTTATTCTGAGCCAAATATGAGGACCATGACCCATATTATAGCCTCACGAGGTCCTGAGAACTTGTGCCCAGGGTGGTTGGGTTACAGCTTGATTTTACACATTTTAGGGTGACAGAAGTTACAGGTAAAACATAAATCAATTAATACAAGATTTACTTTGGTGGCCTGGAATGGTGGGACAGCTTGAAGGGGGTTGGGCTTCCAGGTTATAGGTGGATTCAAAGATTTCCTGATGGGCAGTTGGTTGAGAGAGTTCAGTTTTGCCTAAAGACTTGAAGTCAGCAAAAAGAAATGCTTGGGGTTATGATATGGTGGGTTGTGAAAGCCAAGGTTCTTGTTATGAAGGTGAAGCCTCCATGTAGCAGTGTTCAGAGATCATAGATGACAAATATATCTAATAAGGCCTTAAAAGGTGCCAGGCTCTTAGTTAAATCTCTCCTGGATCAGGAAAAGACCTGGAAAGGAGAGGGGATTCTGCACAGAATGTAGATTTTCCCCACAAGAGGCAGCTTTGGAGGACCATTTCAAAATATGTCAAAGAAATACATTTTTGGGTAAAATACCTTGGTTTCTTGTAGGGCCTGCTATTTATCAGGTGTTGCTATACTAGAGTCAGGTTGAAATTTGGAATCTTATTGCTCCAGATAGTCTGTTTGTCAGTCTTAATATTGCTGTTTTTATGTTAATGCTGGCTAATTGTGCATGACTTTCAAAAGAAGAGGGGCAGAATGAGGCATGTCTGAATCCCTCTTCCTATCACGCTCTGAACTAGTTTCATTCAGTTTCTTTGAAGTCCCTTTGGCTGAGAGGAGAGATCCATCCAGTCAGTTGGGGGGCTGAGTTTTATTTTTGGTTTACAATAACTACCTTCTTCTACTACCCATTCTGTATTTCTTTTTTGCCTTTAGAAAGCACCTCAGCTTGTAGTGATTCTTTACCTGGTGGGGTGTCTCAAACCTTCATTCCTGAAGGGTCTGGACAATTAGTAGTGCTACCTGGATTAAGTAGTTGTAATTTCCCTTTGACCCTAATCACAGGGCATGATAATATTTAGAGATGCCCTAAGGGATCTCCTGCATTCCAGACATCCTATTTTTTTTAACCTTCATTGTCAAGTAGTACAATTTCCCTTCAGTAGCCTGGCTCAATCACCCTGACCAACACTGTAACTCCTTTCTGGGCCTGTTGACTTAGGGAATAAGAGCCCAGGGTGACTGAGTGGTAGTCTTAACTTCCTGTTCAATTGAATTATTTTTGTGTCTCTCTGGAACTAAGATCCCTAGGCAAGTAGTGCATAAAGGCATAGGAACAGGAAGCAATCATTTTGCTACTGGGTCCCCAGAGGAAATGGTGAATGGTGCCACTCCCATTTCTACTCATTGATTCCTGGACCCATGAATCCTGGCTATGGGAAAAACAACAACATATTTTGTATGCTAATTCATAGCATTTGCAGCCTACTGGAGAACTTTGCTGCAGTCCTGCAAAGTACTGTCATCTAGCTGGCATTATAACTGTGTCTTTAAAAGGCCATTTCACCATTATGTCAAGCCAACTGCTTCCAGATAATAGAAAAGATGAAAAGACCAGTGAATTCCATGAGCATGAGCCCATTGCTAAACTTGTTTGGCTGTAAAGTGAGTTCCTTGGTCAGAAATAATGCTGTGTGGAGTACCATGATGGCAGTTAACAATTGTGTAAGTCCATGGATGGTAGTTTTGGCAGAAGCATTACCTGCAGGGAGACAAATTCATACATGGAGTAAATATCTATCCTGGTGAGGACAAAATCCTGCGCATTCCATGATGGCGGTGGGGACAGTGTAGTTAACCTGGTGCTAGGTAGCTGACTGATTACCTTGTGGAATTGTACCCTGTTTCGGACTCAGAGTTGGTCTCTGCTGCTGGTATATTGGGCGCTCAACTATGATTGTAACCAAGTCAGCCTTGGTAAGTGGAGGTCCATGTTTCTGAGCCCACGTCTGACCTCCATCTCTGTTGCCATGGCCCCTTTTTTCATGAACTGATAGGGTGATGACTAGGGTGGCTGAGGGGAGAGGCTGACTGATATCCACAGAAAGGGTTATCCTACTCACTTGATTATTAAAGTATTCCTTTTATGAAGTCACCCTTTGGTGAGCATTCACATGGAACATAAATATCTTCATAGCTTTGGCACTTCAGAGAGGTCTATCCACATACCTTTTATCCAAATTTCTTTGCCGCCAATTTTCCAATCTTTTTTTTGTAAAGATTGTAACTGCCCAACAGGTTCACCTTGCCAGATGCCTAGACAGAGCCGATTTATCCAGATGGAAATTGCAATAGAGAAAGTAATTCATGCTGAGCTGGCTTTCCAGACCAGAGTTTTATAATTATTCAAATTACTCTCCCTAAGCATCTGAGGATCAGTTTTTAAGGATAATTTGGTTGGTGGGGTGCCAGTGAGTTAGGAGTGCTGATTGGTTGGGTCAGAGATGAAATCCTAGTGAGACAAAGCGGCCCTCTTGTGCTGAGTCAGTTCCCAAGTGTGGGCCACAAGATCAGATGAGCCAGTATATTGATCTGGGTGGTGCCAGCTGATCCATCAAGTGCAGAGTCTGCAAAATATCTCAAGCACTAATCTTAGGTTTTACAATAGTAATGTTATCCCCAGGAGCAATTTGGGAAGGTTTAGAATCTTGCAGCACCTAGCTGCATGACTCCTAAGCAATAATATCTAATCCTCTGGCTAATTTGTTAGTTCTGCAAAGGCAATCTGGTCCCTAGGTGGGAAGGGATTTTGTTTTGGGAAAGGGCTGTTAATTGTCTTTGTTTCACAGCTACCTTATAAACAAAGTTTCTCCCAAAGTTAATTCAGCCTACACTCAGGAATGAACAAAGATAGCTTAGAGGTTAGAAGCAATATGGAGTTGGTTTGGTCTCCATATTGATCTCTTTCACCATCTCAGTTATAATTTTGTAATGGCAGTTTCATGATCCTGACCTGACCAAACCTTTGGTCACAATCCATGAAACAGTATATAAGCTTGTGTCTGGCCATTTGTTCTTTCAACAAAAGTGCACAAACAGCTACACTGCCTGAAGTTCTGCCTACTGAAAAGATTCACTTCAACATCCTTCAGAGATGTCACAGAAAGGGGCTGCACTGCTGTAGCTGTCCTCTTGAGATGATGTCTGTATCTCATACAGAACCGTCTATAAACCAGGGCCTAGTCTTCTCTTCCTGTCAGCTGATCATAGAATACTCCCCATGAGGCCATGGGTACAGCCTGAGAGACAGAAGGCAGTGTAGCAGAGGGGAGGAACCATGAGCATCTGGGCCACTTTCTCATATAACTTACTTGTGCCTTCATGAGTGGCTTGAGCCTGATCATGTGTATAACACTTCCATTTGATGATGCATTGCTACTGTGCATGGCCAAACGTATGACTTAATGGATCAGAAAACATCCATTCATTATAGGCAGCTCAGGCCACATGGTAACTTGGTGACCCATGGTTAAGAGTTCAGTTTCTACTAAGGCTGTAGCATGCCAAGAGATGTCTCTCAAAAGGAAAGTAGTTACCTGAAGATGTTGTCAGGGCCTTGCTCCAAAACACTAAGGGCCTCCACTGCAATTAACCTGCAGGGGTCTGCTAAAGTCTCCAGTCAGAGTTCTTTTTGCCACTGACACCTCAAGTACCATTGGGAATGTTGGATCCAATGGCCCAAGTGATAGAGGAGCTTGCATAGCAGCCTGGACCTGTTACAGACTTCTCCTGTTCTGAGCATAATTCACAATGAGCTACTTTTCAGGTCATTTGGTGGATGGGGCAGAGTAACACACCCAAATGTGGCATGTGCCAAATCCAAATAGGCCCAGTAGGCATTGTGCCTCTTTCTTGGTTGTAGGAGAAGATAGATGCAACAACTTATTCTTCACCTTCAAAGGGTTATCTTGACATGTCTCATACCTCTGGACCCCTGGAAATTTCACTGAGGTAAAAGTTCTCTAAATATTAGTCAAGTTTATTTCCCACACGTGGACACACAAATGTCTTACCTTTAAGTCCAGAGTAGTTGCTCCTGCATCCTCACTAATTAGAACAATATCATCAGCAGGATGAACAAATTAGCGTGTCATCAATGTAATTGACCAGCATGATATCTTATGGAAGGGAAAGGCAATTGAGATTCCTGTGAACTAGATTTTGACATCAAGCTGAAGAGTTGATATTACCCATGAGGTTGGAAAGTGATGGTATATTGCTGGCCTTACCAACTGAAAGCAACCTGCTTCTGGACAAGTATGGAAAAAAGGCATTTGCCAGATCAATGGCTTCATATTAGGTGCTAGGACATGTGTTAATTTGCTCAAGCAATGAAATCACATCTGGTACAGCAGCTGCACTTGGAGTCACCATTTAGTTAAGCTTACACTAATGTGTGATTTCCCAAGATTCATCTTTCTCTGCACAGGCCAAATAGGAGAGTTCAGTGGGGGATGTGGTGGTGTATTAGGGTTCCCTAGACGGACAGAACTAATAGGATATATAAAGGGCCTTGATCCAAAGTAATAAGGGCCTCCACTGCAATTAACCTGTAGGGTCCTGCCAGAGTCTTCAATCAGAATTATATATAGATTGTGCCCACTAGATTACGGGTGGGTCTGCTTTCGCCAGTCCACTGACTCAAATGTTAATCTCCTTTGGCAGCACCCTCACAGACACACCCAGGAACAATACTTTGCATCCTTCAATCAAGTTGACACTCAGTATTAATCATCACAGGTGAGAATCACTACCCTTCATCTTTCCAGTCTTTGATGGTGGTGGTAATCTCTGCCATCTGTCTAGGGATGTGGTATTGTTTTTTATTTACTATTTTCTTAGGTAGAGGAAGCTCTAACGGGTTCCATTTGTTCTTTCCCACCATAGTCACTCTCACTCCGTAAATCAGGGAACCACATGGCAATTCTGCCAGCTGCTAAGTACAACCAACTCTCTGTGGGTTGCACTTCTATGGATTCAACCAACTACCAATCAAAAATATTTTTTAAAAAGGATTGTTGTGTCTATACTGAACACACATAGACTTCCATTCTTGTGATTATTCCCTAAATAATGTAGTATTATAACTGCTTAATAGGATTTATATTGTCTTAGTTGTTATAAGTAATATAGAGATGATTTATAGTATACAAGAGGATGTGCATAGGTTATATGCAAATATGACACCATTTTATATTAGGGACTTACTGTTCTCAGGGTGTTCTGGAACCAGTCTCTCATAGATACAAAGGGATGACCACGTGTCCATTTTAATTATGCATTCTGGAACTGGAGAAATAACCACAGAATGGATCTGGGGGCACACTGAGTCAGACCTGCACTAAAACTCCATTGGTCACCTGACCTCTATAAGCCCCCATTCTAACTGGAGGGCCACAGTGACATTTCAGGTCTCTTATAATCAATGTCAGTTCATAGTCAGTGTCCACTAGTCTCTGAAAGTTCTGATTATTCATTTTTCCTGATGCATAGTTACCCTGGTATAAGGCCATAGGTCCACTTGGAGAAGGATGGTAGAAATATTAGCAGTATAAATTTTCAGTAGTGTACCAAGGTACTTCCTGAAGGGAATCTGGCCTCCCCTTGATTCAAGAGGTCTGTGTCTGAAAACTGGCTCAAATTTGGAAATTGATTGAAGGGTCATGATCCTCTGTTTTTATGACTCAAGTTAAATTTTTGTTTGCTTGACCTGAAAGTTCTCTGCTTATACAGATCCAGTAAGAATTTAGCAGGCTTTCTATGTATTTCACTTTTAGGAATATAATAATTAGTTAATGCCATATATTTACATGAGTCAGACTAGTCTGATTATTTCTTTGCCTCTGCTGTCCATTATAGTAACAATTAATATGTCTACTTTGCCTTTGATGGTTGAGTGCTGCTACTTGGTCCCTGTCACCCTAGGATCCAATTATTTCCATTTCATTCGAGGCTTCCAATTGAGTTATTGTTGTTCCTCCTGTGAGGTTCAGCTATGAAAAAAGCAATCATGGAGCTCTTTAGGAATGCTGGAGGTCCCTTCAAAAATCTACTTATTAAAGTATTGGTGAAAGGTGTATCTTCTGTACTCTTGCAGTTTGGGTGAGTAGGTTTTAAGTGATAAATACATGCTAGCATTCAAGTCTCCCTAAGCCTTTGAGTCCCTTCATTTATGGTAAAGAAAGGGAGATCAGGCATTAACAACTCGCTCCTGCTGAGCCGTCTTTTGATCAATGTTTTAGCTAAGCAACCAAAAAAGTATTAGTACCTTTCCTAATTCCCTAAGCTGCAAAATTGAGGACAGAATCTCTGTTTAGTGGGCCATGTCGATAAATTTGGCCTGATCCAACTTTATGTTCCTTCCACTATTATCCCACATTTTAAATATCCATTATCATACTGAATATCTGTTTGTATACATTAGAAAACACAAGGGGTTCTTTTGGAGTGAAGTGTGCCTCCTCTAGGGTCACACTTTATACCTCATCCTTGAGGGCCTGCTGGGATTTGAGTTAGTTGTAGGTCTAAAAGCACAGTATAGTGGTGGGGGTGGGTTTTGATGAGACTCAGCATTGTATTTCTTGACACCTCAGGGAAGGCCATTACTATTTCCTTCAGCAATGCAGGGTTAATTTCCTCAGACAAAGGCAGAAAGGCTAATATCCTAGTGGGTGGGGAAGATACTGCCACTGGGGGATGTGGACGCCATATTCACTGGCAAACAAGACTCGTAAGAATTTCAAAGCTTGATATCCACAGCCTTATCAGGGTCTTGTCAGACGTCCTTATCCCAGCTTACAGGATCTCATTATTTCCCAATCAATGTACTTACTGTAATAGTAGACTCTGTGAGGCTGTGAGTTCAACTTTTATTATAATTCAGCCAATTACATAAGGAGGTCTTGTGTTTAGTTTTCAGCATTTTTTAGCCCTGTGGCTACTGGGAGAAAAGATTCTTCTCAGGGTACACATAGAAGCTCTTAGAGTATTTATGAAAAGCTGGAACCAGGAGACTCTAATCCCTGAGCTATTCCTTTTCTTTCATCACTTTGTCCAGCAAGATTAGGAGCAACCAACCAAAGTTAGTATATTCCTTACTTTTCCACAAATATTTAAAAGTATCATATACAGAGTCACCAAGTTCCTTGCCTCTTATAAGTGGTTGATTAGAAATATAAAGTGCAGTATTTTGCTTATCTCTATAAACAGTTTATACCTTGTATTATAAGAGCTTTCTTTATTATTGGAAACAGAATCTTTAACATTTTTAGGTATAATGAGATTTGAGAGCCAATTCCAGAAACCCCAAAACCATTTAAGAAAAGACATCCTTAAAATTCTGTTCCTCTAGAACCACTCCTAGTACCAAAATATAGATTAGGGTTCTCCAGAGATAGAACAAATAAGATATATTTATACGTATTTGGAGAAATAAGGAAAATTTGTCAGAATAATTGGCTCATATGAGTGTGGAGACAGAGAAGTCCCATGACAGGCCATCTATAAGTTGGAGACTGATATGGTTAGGCTTTGTGTCCCCACCCAAATCTCATCTTGAATTGTAGTTCCCATAATCCAGACATATCATGGGAGAGAGCTGGTGGGGAGGTAATCAAATCATGGGGGTGGATTTTCCTCTTGCTGTTCTTGTGACAGGGAATAAATCTCATGAGATATAATGGTTTTATAAAGGGCAGTACACCTGCACATGCTCTCTTGCCTGCCATCATGTAAGATGCCTTTGCTCCTCTTTCGCCTTCTGCCATGATTGTGAGGCCTCCCAGCAGTGTGGAACTGTGAGTCCATTAAATCTCTTTTTCTTTATAAATTACTCAGTCCTGGGTATTTCTTCATAGCAGTATAAAAATGAGGTAATACAGAGCCCTAAGATGCTGGTAGCATGACCCAGTTGAAGTCAAAAAGCCTCAGGTTGATAGAAGCTGATGGTGTAACTTTGAGACCAAAGGTGAAGGCCTGAGAAACTGGAGACCTCTGGTTTAAGTCTCAGAATCCACAGGCTGGAAAGGGCCTTGGAAAGGGCCTGGTGGTGTCCAAGGGCAAAATAAGGGTGTCCCAGTTCCAGGAGCAAGGACAAGAAAAAAACATTGTCTTTCCTCTGCCTTTTTGTTTTATTTGGGGCCACAGACAATTGGATGGTGCCTGTCCTCAGTGAGGAATCATCTTCTCCATTCAGTCCACTGACACACATGCCAATCTCCTCTGGAGATACCCTTACAGACACACCCAGAAATAATGCTTTACCAGTTCTCTAGGTGTCCTTTATTCCAGTAAAGTTGATACCTAAAATTAACTGTCACATTTGGTGTGGAGATTTTCATGTTGTGCACAAAAATGAGCAGTACGCAACCAGGCTATTCATGTAAAAGTGTCCATTAATTTAACACTTTTTTTTAACATTGAAAACACACCTCTATTCATTGTCTTTGTTTGTTGGAGTTGCCATAACAAACTTTTATAGACTGGGTGCCTTACCAACAACAGAATTGCAACAAATTACATAAGGGAGAGGACACAAACATTCCATCTGTAGCACTACTAAATCAAACAAACACAAATTTACCAAGTCTAACTCAAGAACATCCATTGAATCTGGCAAATAAGCACTACGTAGTTTATACAAGAGTTGTTTTCTGACCTACATCACCCTAACTCTCTGCTTTACTTAAGGAGGTGACGACTAATTCAATTCTGCCTGACAGAGCACCATAAGCTGTGGGGCTTTTTGAACAGCTGTGGAAAATGGCTAAGACACTGATACTTAAAATCTGTTTGGGAGATTAAATAGGGATTTCATGCAGTATTTCAAGCATTTGTAAGCAATTTCTGTTTGGATGCTTTTCAACCTTCCTTTCTCCCTTAACAACAATTCAGCTAAAGAATATCATTGCTACAGGGAGAAAATAAAATTTCTGGGACAGAATCTTAAATCTGAACTAAAAATGTGTTTCAAAACTGTTTCTTAATTTGAAGACAACAACTCGCACCTGCATCTTTTCCCTTTCCACCTCATTGTAATTCAGAGATATCTTGCCTGAAGAAGTACTTTATCACTTCTTTACTTCGGAATTCTAGTGTTTGGAATATTTGGGAAGAGGATGTGCAGAGTGGGAATATGGCTGACAGTGTCTTCCATGAGAAGGACAAAGTTAAAACTCTTCACTTAAAATTATAGGATTATAGTTTGAGATATATATTTACATCAGTTGTCAATCAGAATTACTTTTTCTTTCTAATTTGTGTTGACTCTGAGATAGCTCAGGTAGGCTACAGATCAGCAATTTTTGACCATACTTGAAAATATGTTTTTATTCAAGATTCCACTGCTTATCTTGCAAATTTTTGAGCAAATGTATTATGCAGACATTTTAATGCTGCCACTCCTTAAACATATCTCTATAGCTATAGCAATGTAGGTCAAGCCTAACTATAATAATTTGCCCATTTCTACCTTGGAGTAATATGTATCAGGTACTCTTTGAATTATAGAGGCTCTAATAATCGTAATATTGAGTTTATTCCATGTACCAGGCCTTTCGTCAAGTTCATTTTCATACAAACAAATTGAGGGGAAACTGGTTTTAATCACTTTACAGAGGAGAAATTGAAGTTAGAAAAGTTCAAAGTATGTGAGGTCACAGGCTTGGCAGGTCAAGATTCACACACAGGTATCACTGTGGCTAAACTTCCTAGTTTGTCAACATGATTACAGTTTCTTGATACAGTTTCAGAATAAGATATCTTTATATTCATAGAAGAGCAAATTGCTTATCATGGCAATCCAGTGTTAGTAAATTTTAGTCGGAACTGTTATTTCAGCTTTCCCAGGGCAAGCCTGAATTCTAGCCTCAGGAGTTTAGATCATAGAATAGAAAGCAGTGCAGTAAAAGTACAGTACAGCGAAGTGTCTTAACGTTTGGCTGAAAGTAAGTCATTAAATATGTATATATAGGAATTATGTGTATCTATAGGCACTGTTTTTTTGATATTGGTAATTTGTTGCTCCATGAAATGATTTGTTGTTTTTTCATGAATAGTCAAACAGTTTAATTTTCCTAGCCATATTTATTTTATTTTATTTGTTAATAAAATAATTATTTTATTATTATATTAATAAAAATTTTTTATTAATTTTCCTAGCCAATATTTATTACCTAGCTACACAACTTTACTCATCATGTTTTGAACATACTGTGCACATTCCTGAATGTTGCTTTTGTGAAGGCTATTTTCTTCATGTTTATGTCTTTGCCTCCTCTTAGCTTCCCTGAAAATTTTCCAAATTTTAGAGCTCATCTCATGTCTCAGATCCCATATTGTACCCACCCTACTGTCCTCAGTTCTCTGATATCTAATGGAATTTCTAAACCACTTACTATGTATTTATATTATATTGTTATATATACACACATATCTTTTTTGTTTTGAAATGACTTTAAACATTCAGAAAAGTTATGGGAATAGTATGAATTCTTGTATATTTCTTACCCAGAATTACCAACCATTAATGTCATCAGCCATAAAGAAGCAACAGACCAGCCTATAATGTAGTAAGACAGAGAATTTATTGGGGTCTTGGAATTTGCAATTTGGAAGACAGAGATTAGGCTAGAGCTAAACTGTGTTTTAAAGTAGAGGCAAGAGAGAGTTTTTAAGAGGAAATCGAAAGCAAACTAAGGGTGATTACAGACGTTGTCTTGAAAGGATTACCATTGGTGATGGTGTACATGAGTCCAAAGTTCATTGATTATTGCAATTTTGGAGCTGCAGTGCAGGCAAAATTCAGCTGCTTTCCAGGATGTTGTGATCAGTGTAATTTGGCCCAGTTCAAAGGTTCAAGGCAGGTTTTGTTGTTGTTGCTTTTTTGTAAGTTGGCAGGACATTCATGTAGTCCTTCTTAGAATGGCTTCCTGCCTCCATTTTAGAGCTCAGAACCAGAATGACACCATTTTATGTATTATATTTCATATTTCTCCCTTTTGATCAAGATCTACTATAAAGAAGGCTTACTGATCAATTATTGGTTGGTCAGCCACAAACTTGTTGTTTCTCTTGGAGCTGGCAGCACCTGTTTCTAGACTGTCGTGTTCCAAGAAGGAGGCTTGCTGAGAGTCAGTGTGAATCCAGGCTTTAGATATTGGCCACATTTGAGTAACAATTGAGCCATTCTAACAAGGTGTTAGAATTCAATCCATGGTGACTGGTGTTACAGAGGCACACATTTTATCAACCATGTCTAAACTTTGTGAGATCATCATGTGAAAATCTTGGGTAGCTTGGCAGCAACGAGAAATATAGACACAGTAAGTCTTAAAAAGAATGAAAATAAGAATTAACAGAAAGATAGTAAGTAGTAATAGCTGTATTCTGGTCTGAGGATGTTGCCAACAGCTTTATGAAGCCAAATAAAAAGATCAGAAAAATTCAAATTAAACTATGAGGAAATCCCTGTGAAGGTATTCCTTTAAAAGATTTGGCTAATTTTAGTATTTTAGAAGTTTGTAATTCAGCCTGATGGGATGTGTTTATCCAAGTGTAGCAAGAGTTATTTGCAAGTGCACAGACTGATCCTTAAGCAGCCAGTAAATAGTCTAAACCAATACAGTTGTCAAGGACCACATGAGCAAGAGAGTGTATAGAGAGTTTTTTTTTTCCCCCTAATTGTCCTAGCAATGGATTGCACAATTTGGATCGCAGTACAGGAGTGGTTTCACATTATGTATTCATACCAGGAGGTCCTTATGCCTAGGAAAGATCCAAAAATTGTCAGTAGACATGCACCCCTACTGGGATTAAGTTCACCAGGAAGGGCACAGTTTTGTGAAGGCCTGCAGCTGTTGTCTTCATATTTGGAGGGATTTCCATTGGAGTAATCATCAATTATTGAGAGGACTCTTTCAATTTTATGAGAGTTTGGAGTTAATTCAGTGATTATTGCTTTAGTAGTACTATAAGTGAGGTAAAATAGCCCAGAAGGCAAGTGCTGCCCATCCTCCACCTATCCACACATTTGTAAACCCATGGGAAGCCACTATGTTCACAAAAAGATAACCAGGAAAGCACAAAAATTCCAGATTCATTTTGTGGGTTATTGGATTTGTTGGTGGGCAGAGAGGATAACATGAGATCAAACAGAGTGTCAAATGAGGCAGTGTCTAGCTGTCAGGGACAGAGGTGTTAATGGAGCAGATGATCAGAGGGGGTATGGGTCCCCAACCTTGTTTAATAGCTTTATAAAAAAGATACCTTATAAATGAGGGAGGACTGATTTAATTGGTTGTGATTAAGGTAGTCATAAGCCATGAGCATAAAAACCATAAAGGGAATAGTACCATTTTGCTACATCACATTTTTGTGAATGGGTAGAGTTAGGAAGAAGCAAGGATTGGTAGGAAAGAGTTGAACACAATAGGTAGGGCAAGTAAGGTTCGATTCATACTGAACAGCAAAATTTGTTATAGAGTAAAAATTGGTTACAGGGGCGACCACAGGGCTGTTATTATCTGAGAGGTTTCTAGTAGGGGAAGAGTGGTAAGTCCAACATTGAATACTGAACCATGGCATAATTTTTTAAGGATGTGGTATAGCAAATAATGAGGGAAAAGTGGAGCAGGAGGTAATTAAACCTCATGATAAGTGAGGGTTGGGAAAATGCCATGTGTCTTCAGGGATATCTTCAGAAGTTTAGTTAATCTGGTACATAGCCTTGGAGTAACTTGAACATTTGGGTAGTATTTTACTTATAACAAATATTAGGAATAATGTCATCAGAGAGAACTTAATTGAAACCATCAAAAATTTTCAAGTAGTTAAATTTTGGAATGAAGAATTTAAGCAAAATTCCTAATAAGGTAATGAGCAAGATTAAGGGTTTAAAGATTTGGGCTGTGTGATTTATATGATAATAAACAAGTATGATGACAATTGTTAAGTTGATTATGATATATAAGCCTGGTCCATGTTCTTGGGATAGCTGTTAATCTGTGATGTCTTCTGCTTCTTATTCCAAGACTGAACAGAGTAGTTCTGTTTAGTTTAAGTTGCAGATTTCCATCACGTTGTGAGGTTCTCTTAGGAGACATATCTGTTTAACAATAAGAAACAGGTATCCACATATCAATACTTTTAAGCTTAGTGGTGCAAGGATTGGTTAATAGTATCTGGTAAGGCCCTTTCCACTGGATTATAAGGCATCTCTAGGTGGGTGTCATTTTCTTTTTTTTTTCTTCAACTTTTATTTAAAATTCAGAGGTACATGTGCAGGATGTGCGAGTGTTGTGTTGTTAAACGTGTGCCATGGTGGTTTGCTGAACAGATTATCCCATTTCCTAGGAATTAAGCCCAGCACCCATTAGCTATTATTCCTTATGCCCTCCCTCCCCTTGCTTCCCATAGGCTTCAGTGTGTGTTGTTTCCTTCCATGTGTCCATTTGTTCTCATTATTCAACTCCCACTTGTAAGTGAGAATGTGTGGTGTTTGGTTTTCTGTTCCTGCATTAGTTTGCTGAGGATAATGGCTTCTACCTCCATCCATGTCCCTGCAAAGGAATAATCTCATTCCTTTTTATGGCTGCACAGTATTCCATGGCATATATATCATATATTTTCTTTATCCAGTCTATCACTAATGGGCATTTTGGTTGATTCTATGTCTTTGCTATTGTGAATAGTGCTGCAGTGAACATGCACATGCATGTATCTTTATGTTGGAATGATTTATATTCCTTTGGGTACATACCCAGTAATGGGATTGCTGGGCCAAATGGTATTTCTAGCTCTAGGTCTTTGAGGAATTGTCACACTGTCTTCCACAATGATTAAACTAATTTATACTCCCACAAACAGTGTAAAAGTGTCCCTTTTTCTCTGCAACCTTGCCAGCATCTGTTGTTATTTGACTTTTTAATAATAGCCATTCTGACTGGTTTGAGATGGCATCTCATTGTGGTTTTGATTTGCATTTCTCTAGTGATGAGTGATGTCTAGCTTTTTTTTCATATGTTTGTTGGCCATGTGATTGTCTTTTGAGAATTGTCTGTTCATGTCCTTTGCCCACTTTTTAATGGGGTTGTTTTCTTTTTGTAAATTTGTTTAAGTTCCTTGTAGACTCTGTATATTAGACCTTTGTCAGGTGGATAGATTGTAGAATTTTTCTCTCATTCTGTAGATTGCCTTTTCACTCTGATGACAGTTTTTGCTGTTGTTGTTGTACAGTAGCTCTTGAATTTAATTAGATTTAATTTGTCAATTTTTGCTTTTGTTGCCGTTGCTTTTTGGGTTTTTGTCATGAAATCTTTGCCTGTGCCTATGTCCTGAATTATATTGCTTAGATTTTCTTCCTGGGTTTCTATAGTTTTGGATTTTACACTTAAGTCTTTAGTTCTTCTTGAGTTAATTTTTGTGTATGGTGTAAGAAAGAGGTCCAGTTTTAATTTTTTGCATATGGCTAGCTAGTTCTCCCAGCACCATTTATTAAATAGGGAATCTTTTCCCAATTGCTTGTTTTTGGTCATGTTTGTTGAAGATCAGATTGTTGTAGATGTGCAGTCTTATTTCTGAGTTCTCTATTCAGTTCCATTGATCTATGTGTCTGTTCTTGGACCAGTACCATGCTGTTAGTTGCTGTAGCCTCGTAATATAGTTTGAAGTCAGATAGCACAATGCCTCCAGCTTTGTTCTTTTTGCTTAGGATTGTCTTGGTTCTTCAGGCCTTTCTTGGGTTCCATATGAATTTTAAAATAGTTTTGTCTAATTCTGTGAAGAATTCCAATGGTAGTTTAAGGGAATAGCATTGAATCTATAAATTACTTTGGGCAGTATGGCCATTTTCATGATATTGATTCTTTCTATTGATGAGCATTGAACGTTTTTCCATTTGTTTGTGTCCTCTTTGATTTCTTTGAGCAGTGGTTTGTAGTTCTCCTTGAAGAGGTCCTTCACTTTCCTTGTTAGCTGCACTCCTAGGTATTTTATTCTTTTTGTAGCAATTGTGAATGGGAGTTCATTCATGATTTGACTATTGGCCTGCCTGTTGTTGATATATAGGAATGCTAGTGATTTTTGTGCATTGATTTTGTATCCTGAGGCTTTGCTGAAGTTGTTTATCAGCTTAAGAAGCTTTTGGGCTAAGATGATGGGGTTTTTGAGATATAGAATCATGTCATCTGTGAACAAAGATAATTTGATGTTCTGTCTTCCTTTTGGGTTCTATTTATTTCTCTTGCCTGATTACCCTGGTGAGAACTTCCAATACTGTGTTGAATAGGAGTGGTGAGAGAAGGCATCCTTGTCATGTGCTGGCTTTCAAGGGGAATGCTTCTAGCTATTGCCCATTCAGTATGATAATGGCTGTGAGTTTTTCATATATAGCTCTTATTTTGAGGTATGTTCCTTCAATACCTGGTTTATTGAGAGAGAGTTTGTAAGATGAAGGGATGTTGAATTTTATTGAAGGCCTTTTCTGCATCGAATGAGATAATCATGTGGTTTTTGTCTTTAGTTCTGTTTATGTGACGAATTGCATTTATTAATTTGCATATGCTGAATCAACCTTGCATCCCAGGGATGAAGCTAGCTTGATTGTGGTGGATAAGCTTTTTGATGTGCTGCTGGATTCGGGTTGCCAGTATTTTATCGAAGATTTTTTCACTGATGTTCATCAGGAATATTGGCCTGAAGTTTTCTTTTTCTGTTATATACTCTGCCAGGCTTTGATATCAGGATGATGTTGGCCTCATAGAATGAGTTAGGGAGGAGTCCCTGCTTTTAAAGTTTTCAAGTTTTTCAAGCTTTTCACTAGAAATGGCACCAGCTCTTTTTGTACCTCGGTATAATCTAACTGTGAATCCATCTGGTCCTGAGCTTTGTTTTAGTTGATAGGCTATTTATTACTGCCTCAATTTCAGAACTCATTATTGGTCTATTTGAGGATTCAATTTCTTCCTGATTCTGTCTTGAGAGGGTGTATGTGTCCAGGGATTTATCAGTTTCTTCTAGATTTTCTCGTTTATGTGCATAGAAGTGTTTATAGTATCCTCTGTTGTTTATATTTCTGTGGGGTCAGTGGCAAGATTCCACTTATTGTTTCTGATTGTGTCTATTTGATTCTTCACTCTTTTATTTTTTATTAGTCTAGCTAGTGGTCTATCTGTTTTATTGGTTTTTTTTTTCTTTTTTTAATTGCATTTTAGGTTTTGGGGTACATGTGAAGAACATGTAAGATTGTTGCATAGGTACACACATGGCAGTGTGGTTTGCTGCCTTCCTCCCCCATCACCTATATCTCTCATTTCTCCCATATTATACCTCCCCAACTCCCCACCCCCTGCTGTCCCTCCACTATTTCCCCCCCTACAGACCCCAGTGTGTGATGCTCCCCCTCCCTGTGTCCATGTGTTCTCATTGTTCAACACCCACCTATGAGTGAGAACATGTGGTGTTTGATTTTTTGCTCTTGTGTCAGTTTGCTGAGAATGATGGTTTCCAGGTTCATCCATGTCCCTACAAAGGACACGAACTCATTGTTTTTTATGGCTGCATAGTATTCCATGGTGTATATGTGCCACATTTTCCCTGTCCAGTCTATCATCGATGGGCATTTGAGTTGGTTCTAAGTCTTTGCTATTGTAAACTGTGCTGCAATGAACATTCGTGTGCATGTGTCCTTATAGTAGAACGATTTATAATCCTTGGGATTTATACCCAGTAATGGGATTGCTGGGTCAAATGGAATTTCTATTTCGAGGCCCTTGAGGAATCACCACGCTGTCTTCCACAATGATTGAACTAATATACACTCCCTCTAACAGTGTAAAAGTGTTCCTATTTCTCCACATCCTCTCCAGCATCTGTTGTCTCCAGATTTTTTAATGATTGCCATTCTAACTGGCATGAGAAGTATCTCAAAGTGGTTTTGATTTGCATTTCTCTAATGACCAGTGATGACTAGCATTTTCTCATATGTTTGTTGGCCTCATGTATGTCTTCTTTTGTAAAGTGTCTGTTCATATCCTTTGCCCACTTTTGAATGGGCTTGTTTTTTTCTTGTAAATCTGTTTTAGTTCTTTGTAAATTCTGGATATTAGCCTTTCATCAGATGGATAGATTGCAAAATTTTTTTCCCCATTTTGTTGGTTGCCGATCCACTCTAATGACTGTTTATTTTGCTGTGCAGAAGCTGTGGAGTTTGATTAGGTCCCATTTGTCTATTTTGGCTTTTGTTGCCAATGCTTTTGGTGTTTTAGTTATATATTAACTTTTTTTTTAAAAAGTTCCTCGATCATTGATTTTTGGAAGGTTTTTTTTGTGTCTCTATCTCCTTCAGTTCAACTCTGATCTTGTTTATTTCTTCTACTAGCTTTGGGATTTGTTCTTGATTCTCTAGTTCTTGTAGTTGTGATATTTTGTTGCTGACTTGATATCTTTCTAGTTTTTTAATGTGGGCATTTAGTACTATAAATTTCCTTCTTAACACTGCTTTGGCTGCATCCTAGAGATTCTGGTACATTGCATCTTTGTTCTCATTAGTTTCAAATAACTTCTTGATTTCTTCCTTAGTTTCATTATTTATTCAAAAGCTATTCAGGAAATTGAAAGCTATTCAATTTCCATGTAGTTATGTGGTTTTGAGTGAGTTTCTTGAGTTCTAATTTGATTGCGTGATCAGATTGTGATCTGAGAGGCTGTTTGTTATTTCAGTTCTTTTGATTTTGCTGAGGAGTATTTTACTTCTGATAATGTGATCAATTTTAGAGTAAGTCCCATATGGCACTGAGAAGAATGTATATTCTGTTGTTTTAAGGTGAAGAGTTCTGTAGATGTCATCAGGTTTAATTGATCTAGACCTGAGTTCATGTCTTGAATACCTTTGATAAGTTTTTTTAATCAATGATCTGTCCAATATTGTCAGTGGGGGTGTTAAAGTCTCCCACTATTATTGTGTGGGAGTTGAAGTCTCTTTGTAGTTCTCCAAGAGCTTGATTTATATATCTGGGTGCTCCTGTATTGGGTGTATATATGTTTTGTATAGTTAGCTATTCTTGTTGAATTGAACCTATTACCATTATGTAATGCCCTTGTCTTTTTTGATCTTTGTTGGTTTAAAGTCTGTTTTATTAGAAACTTAAATTGTTACCCATTTTTTTTTTTCTGTTTTCCATTTGCTTGGTAAATTTTCCCTTTTTATTTTGAACCTATTTGTGTCTTTGCATGTGAGATGAGTCTCTGGAAGATAGTATACCTATGGGTCTTGGCTCTTTATCCAGCTTGCCATTCTGTGTCTTTTAATTGGGGCATTTAGCCCTTTTATATTTAAAGTTAGTATTGTTATGTTTAAATTTGATTCTGTAATCATAATGCTAGCTGGCTATCTTGCAGACATGTATATGTGGTTGCTTCATAGTGTCCGTGGTCTGTGTACTTCAGTGTGTTTTTGTAGTGGCTGATAATGCTTTTACCTTTCCAAATTTAGTGTTTCCTTCATCAGCTCTTGTAAGGTAAGCCTAATGGTGATGAATTCCCTCAGCATTTGCTTGTTTGAAATGGATCTTATTTCTTCTTTGCTTATGAAGCTTAGTTTGACTGGATATAAAATTCTGGGTTGAAAATTCTTTTCTTTAAAAATGTTGAATATTGGCCACTAATCTCTTCTGACTTGTAGAGTTTCCACCGAGGGATCCACTGTTTGTCTGATGGGCTTCCCTTTTTAGGTGACCAGGCCTTTCTCTTTGGCTGCCCTTATCATTTTTTCTTTCATTTTGACCTTGGAGAATCTGATGATTATGTGTCTTGGGGTTGATCTTATAGTGGAGTATTTTACTGAAGTTGATCTTCTAGTGGAGTATTTTACTGGGATTCTTACATTTCCTGAATGTGAATGTTGGCTTGTCTTGCTAGGTTGGGGAAATTCTCCTGGATGTGTCATTTTCAAGATCCAAAATTTCCAGGCTGTAGATTGCATTGATTTTGGCCTTTATTTCCTGGAAGTGTACTGTGGAAAGAATGCTCTACCATTGTTTTTTGTTGTTGTTAATACCTGAATCATTTCCTTACACTAGGTCACTATGTCACCTTGATTAACTTTGATTCATAAAGTATTTTGTTTCAGTGCATGGGTCTTTCAATAACTATCTTAATTGGAAA
Organism: Ateles fusciceps; assembly: GCA_036589455.1. NCBI lineage: Eukaryota > Metazoa > Chordata > Mammalia > Primates > Atelidae > Ateles > Ateles fusciceps. The sequence continues at coordinate 14,379,333 of JAZHEH010002834.1, forward strand.
TAACCTATGTTTTCTCACAGGGGTAGATATAAGATTAAGCAGCAGTAAGGGCAGAGCTTTTGACCAGGGCCGATTGAGATATTAAATTCATTTTGCCAATTGGGTCTTAACTGTTCTGTTAGTATGTTCCACTAACCCAGGGAACTGTGAGTAGTAGGCACAGTAGTAGTAGGAAATGTTGTAGAATATGTCAAAGCTTACATATTGACTGTATAATCTGCCTGGTAAAAATGATTGCTTTGGTCACTGTGCAGTTCCAAGGGTATGTTCCATGTGGAGATTATTTTTTCTAATAGGATTTTACTTACTGCTGAGGCTGTTGCTTCAACCCAGTGGGCAAATGTAAAAATCATAACCAAGACAAATTTATATCCTTAGAATGTTGGTAGCTGGATAAAGCCCATCTGCCATATCTCAAAAGATACTGAAGGCAAAGGAAAATATCTTGTAGAACTATGAATAGGTTTTCCAGGGTTGTGTTTGAGACACAGTTGATATATGTGATACATTTGAGAAATGACTTTTGTGGAGGGATTTCTATAATATTATTTTCCCCATATCATCATTTTATCATTTCTTCAGTGGTTTATGTGATGAATTTTGTATAAAATTTGATCTTGGAGGCCATCTATTAAGATGGGTCTCTTATCAGGCCCATATCATAGGCTAGTTTTAGAATCATAGAAATAACCTCAAGTTTTCCATTTGTTTTTTCAATTCAAAGGCTATGTGTTAAGCATGGAGGATGAAGTTTTGATTGTATCAAATTGGCCATTAGAGGTTTTAAGGGGGTATTGAGCAATGGGCAGTTGGTTCTTGGAAGCTGTGGCTTTTCCTGTTATGTCAGCCGTGTAATTTTCTTTCTCTTCTTTACTACCAGTTTTCATATTTCCTGGGATTTTAATTATTGCTAAAGACAAATTTTTGGATAGCTTTGAATAATTCTGAGTTACACTCATTGTTTCTTTTAATTTTTGGTCAAAGGTTAGAAAACCTCTGTTTCCAGAGCATATAAAAATCATATACTGCCCCAAAGCATAGTGGCTATAAGTAGAGATATTTGCAGTGTTATTGTTAGCATACAGGTTGGCAGACAGTAAAAAGTTCTGCCTATTCAGCAGAAATGGCCTCGGAGAAGGGATGACTTTCAGTGATTTCAGACAGTGAGACAACAGTATAGACATCATGATGTTTCCCTGAGTTATTTCAAAGATAAGATCCATCAGTAAATCAGACAAGTTTTACACTTGGAATGGGGGTTTCCTGTAGGTCCTTTCTGGGGATTAGTAAGGTATCAGTTAGGGTTATATGGTCATGTGGTGTTTTGCTAGAAAAAAGTGGATGTGAGGTGGCAGGACTTAAAGAGTTGCAGGGAGCATTAGTTACATTAGAGGTTGATAATAATAGGTTCTCATAAGAAGTGCGATTGCTAGAAGAGAGATGGTGGGTATGATAAGAGTTCAGTAAGGCCTCAATAGAGTGAGGGACATAAACCATTAATGGAAAACATGTAATTAATTACTAATTGCCTTTAATAAAATTGCATTGAATGTGATGGCCTGCATACAGGGTGGGAGTTATTTAGACACAGGGTCTAACTGTTGGCTGTAATATCTGAGGGGTCTCTGATGGTCAGCATGCTTTTGTATAAGAACTTCTAAGACATTTCCATTTTGTTCATGAACAAAAGGGAAAAGGGAAGGTTATAGTTAGGATGTCCTAATATAGGGGGCTAAAGAAGACTCTCCTTATTATTCTCAAAAGAGGAGGTGGCATCTTCTGGCCATTGTAGAGGTTTGGGATGGGTCAGGCTTAAAAAAATATAGAGCCTGAGCCATGGCAGAGGAACTTGGAATCCATTGTCTATAGTATCCTGCTAATCCCAGGATCCCACAGAATTGTCTTTCTTTTTTGGTGGGGCCAGGAAAATCCAAAATTGTTTGTATTCTTTGGGGAATCAAGCAAGAAATCCTGTCTTGAAATTAGACATCCTAAATATTTTACCTATGTGGAAGACAATTATAGCTTCTCTTCTGAAACTGTGTGGCTTTTGGTGGATAATTTCTTTAGTAGGTCAAGGCTGTCCTGTATGAAGCCTTTAGGATGGAGGAACAAAGTAATAAGTCATCGACAAATTAGATGAGAACAGAATGCAAAGAAAATTCCAAGTTTTCTATGTTTTCTTTTAAGACTTAAGAGAAATACTTAAGACTTTCAGTATACCATTGGAACATTACTGTAAAGGTATATTGTTGTTCACCTCACATGAGGTAAAAAGATTGGCCATCTGGATCAACTAGAATGCTAAAGAAAACACTGCAGACGTCAATCACAGCTAAAACCTATCTGGTGATTTTGCTGAGGAATGTGGGTTTGGTATAACATGATGATGGGGTATAACAATGTTATGATGGCTCTTTAGTCTTGGGCAAATGTCTTTCCCCAGTTATTAGATTTTTATAACACTAGGATGGAGTATTAAATAGGTTAGTACATGGAATGATTATCCCCTGTTTGAAGTAATCCTGAATAATTAATTTGATTTCCTGAATAGCTTCCTGGCATAAAGGATATTTAATATTTGAAAGTATTTTTGTTTCATTGATGTGTATTTTAATTGGTTGTGCTTAAGGAGCATGGCTAATGTCAGTGGCATATTTACACCATAAGTTTTTAGGGATAGAGATTAGCGGGTCTTGAAATATTTCATTGGGAAGTATTTTCTCCTTGTTTTAAAGAACTGAAAATACAGGTAATGAGAATTCAATAGGTTCTTGGAGGGTTCCTTCTTCAGTAGTTTTTTTCTATGTTAAATGTATTTCCTTTTTGTTGTGGGGGGAGGGAGAAAGAAATGTAAGTTTTGTGTGCTTCCAGAAAATCTCAGCCAATAAGGACTAACAAATTGATGAGAGTCCTAGAGTTTTGCAAGTTGAAAGTCTGGCGGGGAGAGATTGGTAAAGTGCCATTGGTTTATCTGAAACCCCAACCATTTGTATTTGTGTTGTTACCCTGAAGAAAGGAAACAGAAAGTGTGTTTGACTTTATTACTGAAAATATGGCCTGCATGTCAGTAAGTCTCTCTTTGTTCCATTTTAAGTGATTATTCTAATTTCACTAAAAGTGTAGGCTAAAAGAAAAGGGCAATTTCTCTTTGTTGATCAGAGAATCCCTTGCATTTTGTCTTAGAAGAGAAAGAAAAAGTTTCTTTCTCAGGTTTCCTCTGAAATATCATTTTTTTCCGTGATTTTATTTTAAATCTTTGTAGACTGTGGCATTCGTTTTTTCAGTGACCTTGTTTCTTATAGTAATGACAAGGGCTTTATGGTTTTTTTGTGGGGGTGGATAAGAATGTTTAGATTTATAAGTTTTTTCTGTGATTTGTTTAATTCTAGTTGCTGCATTTGATAGTTCATAACTTTTGCAGTGTGAATCTGAAAATCTATGACTCTAGCAGCTTTTTGATTGTCTGATTTATTTTTGATTTTGGAAACTTGTTCAGCCAAATTAAGTAGGTCAGGGTTTCTGTAGTGGCCCAATTTAATTGCTTATGTTTCATTAGGGTGCTAAGTTCTTCCTCTAACCCATTAACAAAAGTAGAATAAAACAGAGAGGAAGTTTGTTAGTAATTTTATCTAAACCTGAATATCATAAATAGACTCTGTCTAATCTGTTATAGTATTTATAGATTAGTTACTCAGGTTCTTGAATACACTGTTGAATCTTTTCCCAGTCTGTAGTTTTTGGAAATACTTCAGCAATCTAAGTATCTAGTTCATTGGCTAGTTTTTGAGTATTTGGGAAATCTCCAGGTTTTCTTTTATTTAGGTGATCTAAAGGATGGTGTCAGCCTACTCATTTTTGTATTTTTGATAGAAACAGGGTTTCATCATTTTGGCCAGGCTGGTCTTACTCTCCTGACCTCAAGTGATCTGCCTGCCTCAGCCTCTCAAATTACTGGGATTACAGGTGTGAGCCACTGTGCCCAGACAGGCCATTTAATCTTTTCTTCTAGCCTTTATAATTGTCCACAGAGGAAAACAAGTTTTGGCAGATCCCATGATCCTCAGGTTGGCCATTATTATTCCAAATCACTTTTAGTGATGTTCCATTGAGAAAGACTGTAACTTTTGTACATAAAAGCAGCAGGGATTTCAGAAGGGAGGGACTTGGCACCTATACCCTTAGAAGTCCCCATGAGTACTCACTGAAATGGAAAAAATCCCTTTGTTAACAGTTGGCAACAAAGGACACCTGATAAAAGCCTAAATCTCAACCAAGGCAGGAGGTTTGGAGAGATAAGAGGACTTACTAGCAAGGTCTGGGCCACTGGGGAGGTGATGGAACACAAGCTGTAATATTCTTTATTTATCTGTCTCAATTTTCAGTATAATGGCTTGCCCTAAGGCCTTAATTCTTTGATGGATCTAACAAGAGTTGTTGATTTTTTATTTGTTCAGCTTTTTTTCTTATTGTGAGGATGGGAGTAATGGTATCTAGGCTCTTTACATGTCAGACCAAACTTCCATCTAATATATATTGAAATTTCATTAGTTGTCTCAATTATGTTTTTTGGTTTTATTAATATATAATAGTTGTACATATTTATGGGGGTACATATGATATTTTGATACATGCATACAATATGTAATGATCACCCTATTGTGATATTGAAAATTAAAACTTACTTCTTCTACCTAACTGTATTTTTGTACCCACTGATGTTTTCATGTATTTTTTTTTTTTGCTTACCCTTTTCAGCCTCTGGTAAATAGAGTTCCACTCACTATCTATCTCCATTAGATCATAATTTTAAAATTTGTTTTTATTTCTAAGCTACCACATATGGGTAAGAACATGCAATATTTATCTTTTTTTTTGCACGGCTTATTTCACTAAAACAATTTCCTCCAGTCCTATCTATGTGGCTACTAATGACAGGATTTTATTTTTATAGCTGAATAATATTCCATTATATACATACCACATTTTATTTATTCATTCATCTGTTGATGGTCACTTAGGCTGATTCTGTATCTTGGCTATTATGAATAGTGTTGAGATAAACATGGGAGTGCAGATACCTCTTCAATGTACTGATTTGCATTCTTTTAGACCTATAACCCAGGAATTAGATTGTTGGATCATATAGTAGTTCTATTTTTATGTTTTTGAGAAACCTTCATACTATTTTTCATAGTTGCTATGATAATTTACATTTCCACCAACAGCATATGAGTGTTCCCATTCTTGTCATCCGTATTTTCTGTCTTTTTATTAAAGGATGTGATAATATCTCATTGTGGTTTTGATTTTCATTTCCCTGATGATTAGTGACATTCATCATTTTTCATATACCTGTTGGCCATTTGTATATCTTCTTTTGAGAAATATCTCTTCAGATTTTTTTTTTTAGAGACTTGGTCTCCCTCTGTCACCCAGGCTGGAATGCAGTGGCACAATGGCATGATCTTGGTTCAGTGAAACCTCTGCCTTCTGGGTTCAAGTGATTCTCCCACCTCAGTCTCTTCAGTAGCTGGGATTACAAGCTTTCACTCACACGCCTGGATAATTTTTGAATTTTTAGTAGGGATGGGGTTTCACCATGTTGGCTAGGCTGGTCTTGAACTCCTTGGCTCAAGTGATCTGCCCACCTCAGCCTCCCAAAGCTCTAGGATTACAGGCATGAGCCACCTTGCCCGGCCTCGTCAGATCTTTTGCCCCTTTCATTTTTTAGGGACAGTGTCTCACTCTGTCAGTGGTATGATCATTGCTCACTGCAACCTAAAACTCCTAGGCTCAAACAATCCTCCTGCCTCAGCCTCTTGTGTAGTTAGGCCTATAGGTATGTGCCACCATGCTCAGCAATTTTTAATTTGTGTGTGTGTGTGTGTGTGTGTGTGTGTGTGTGTGTGTGTGTGTGTGTTAAGGCAGGGTCTTGCTAAGTTATGCATGCTGGTCTTGAACTCCTGACCTCAAGTGATGTATCTGTTCTGGCCTCCCAAAGTGCTGGGTTTACAGGCAGGTACCACTGCACCTGGTCTGCTTATTTTTTTTTATTGTTTTTTGCTACTGAGTTGTTTGAGTTTCTTATATATTCTAGTAATTAATCCCTGATCAGATGAATGGTTTGCAAATATTTTCTCCCATTCTGTGGTTTGTCTCTTAGTTTGTCAGTATTGCTGTGCAGAAGTATTTCAGTTTGATGTAATTCCACTTTTCTATTTGTGCTTTTGTTGTCTGTGCTTTTGAGGTCTTACCAAAAAAAAAAAAAAAAATCTTTGCCCAGGTCAATATCCTGAAGTATTTCTCCAATGTTTCATTCTAGTAGGTTTATAATTGCATGTCTTAAATTTAAGTCTTTAATCCATTTTGATTTGATTTTTGTATATGGTGAGAGATAGGAATATAGTTTTATTCTTCTGCATATGCATATATAATTTTTCCTGTACAATTTATTGAAGAGGCTATTCTTTCTCTAATGTTTTATATATTTTTGGTGCCTTTGTTGAAACTGAGCTGGCTTTTAATTTGTGAATTTACTTTTTGATTTTCTATTCATTGGTCTATGTATGTGTTTTTTATGCCAGTGCCATGCAGTTTTGTTTACTATAGCTTTCTAGTATATTTTGAAGTTAGGTAGTGTAATATCTCCAGTTTTGTAAGGATTTCTTTGGCTATTAGGGGCCTTTTGTGGTTTCATATGAATTTGAGTAATTTTTTTGTATTTCTGTGAAGAATTTCATTGATATTTTGATAGGGATTGTATTGAATCTGTCAATCAATTTGGGTAGGATGCACATTTTAACAATATTAATTATTTTAATCCACAAACAGAGTATCTTTTAATTATTTTGTGTCATCTTCAATTTCTTGTACTGTTTTATAGTTAATTATTGAAGTCTTTCACTTCTTTGTTTAAATTTATTCCTAATTCATTTTTTTTTAGCAATTGTAACTGGCATTGCTTTTTTGATTTCTTTTTCAGTTTGATTGCTGTTGTCATAGAGAAATACTACTGATTTCTGTATGCTCATGTTGTATTTTGCAACTTTTTAAATTCATTTATCAGTTCTAACAGTTTTTTTTTAACATAGTCTTTAGATTTTTTAAAATATAAGATCATGTTATCTCCAAAAAAGAACTTTGTGACAGTTTTTCTTTCTAATTTGGATAATTTTTATTTCTTTTTCTTCTCTAATTGCTTTAGTTAAAATTTCCAGTACTATGTTGAATAGAATTGGTGAAAGCAAACAATCTTGTCTTGTTCCAGATCTTAGAAGAAAGGTTTTCAGTTTTTCCCCCATCAGTATGATATTAGTGTGGGTTCTCATATATGGCCCCAATTATGTTACTTATAACATTTTTTTCTGGATTCAGAATTCAATAGACTATCATGCTTTGCATTTTTAGTTTTTATGTTTCTTTAGTTTCCTTAGTCTGAAGTAGTTTATCAGCATTTGTTACTGTTGTTTGCTTTGTTTTGTTTTTGTCTTTCATTGCACTGATATTTTAAAGAATTCTTATTTTGTAGAATGTGTGATCCAGGCTGGCGGGCAATGGCTCAGTCTTGGCTCACTGAAACCTCTGCCTCCCAGGTTCAAGAGATTTGCCTGTCTCAGCTTTCTGAGTAGCTGAGATTACAGGTACCTGCCAGCCTACATGGCTAATTTTTTTTTTTTTTTTTTGTATTTGTAGTAGAGATGGTGTTTCACCATGTTGGCCAGGCTGATTAAAGACTCCTGACCTCAGGTGATCTACCCACCTCAGCCTCCCAAAGTGCTGGGATTACAGGCATGAACCACCATGCCCAATGAAGTTTGTCATTCCTTAATGATAAAATTCAGAGTATTTTTTTGTAGAACTATTACTTAAATGATTTTGCATCCTTCTCTCTCTATCATAACAGGAGGTACATGATGTCAGTCTATCTCACAGTTGGTGATAATAACTTTGATTAATTAGTAAGATGATTCCCACCAGATTTCTCAATGTAATGCTGTTTATTTTTCTGTGTGGAAAAACTTGGTGTGTATGTAAATATTCTTTTTTCTCATTAAACATTGACTTAATGGCTTTTTAGCATCCATTTATGATTCTTGCTTGTAGTGATTGAAAATCGTGTGTTTTATGTCTATTACTCATTTTATACTTATTGGTTGATATTCTACAGTAAAGAAGAGCTTTCCTGCTATCTTTGTTTACATATTTATTAGTATGAAATCAAAGATTCTTATCATCTATTATGGCTATTTATCTTACTGTTTATTTTGATATCTAAAATTTTCCACACTTAGTGGGAACTACTTCAAACTGTTTTTTTTACCTTTTGATATATCATCATAATGTTTTAAGTGTTTTCTTTCTGATTCACCAAAATAACCCAGGCTTGTCTCGAGCTTTCTTACCATATTTTTCCAAGAAGCTCTGGTTCCTTTTAGTGTGGAAAAATGCTTAGAAAGTAAGACCAGGACATGCTTTGTAATTTTAGTTATGTTCTTATGTAAGAACATGTATATATTTGTCCTGATTTTACAATTGTATTTTAAGCTTTTTGATGGGTTTTGCCCAATGTCTGATTATATATATTTCACAGGATTTAGTATAGCAACTGTCTTTCACCTATTAGGATTTGAGAATGGAAAGTGGCCTTAGATATTCCTTGCCCACTGTTACATCTTATGCATGAGAAAAGTAAGACCCAGAACAATTAAATGACTTGACTAAGACTGCTGGATCATGACAGATTTGATTTTAGAATATAACTATTTTAGTTTTTAGTTAATTCTCTTTCTGTCATGTGACACGCATGCTCAGTAAGAAAAGTTTGCAGTTGCCAAAAGTAAATTTCCCACGTTTGGTAGATTAAAAACAGTATTTTTTCTTTTGCTATTACTCCCAAAGAGTGATAGTTTCTTTCTCCAGAAACTTGGCTTCTAATGGTGAAGGTCTTGGCCTTCAAGACTATTGTCTCTCCTATTTTATTCTATGAAATTAAAGAGTATATTTTGGGATTTGAAACTAAAAATTTAATTCTTCCTAAACCAGCTCTTTTCTGAGAAAAAGAACAAAAAGATAACAAAGTCTAAAGAAAAGCAGTTTCAGTTAATATTTCAAACATTATCTAGTTACATGCAAAGAAATACAAGATATAAGGTAAAGTCTGGTTTCAAACCTAAACAACAACAACATCAAAACCTATAAAAGTTATGGAAGAATAGTTTTAGCAGATCATGAAGACACACTGTTATTTGCTCAATAATAGAGGAGGGTGATCCAGGATAATGTTACTAATTGAAGCAGGTTTTTAACAACTATCGTTCTGTTTATTTTGGAAGAATATGGCTTCTCTAACTTGTATTTGTGTTGGATTTTAAATAGCTGCAATGTAATTTGTTGTTTCCCCCTCTTTTTCATGAAATATTGATCTTTCCAAGAGTATTGTTAATACCTGGGCTTTTCAGTAGCATGACCTTGGAACTGGGCTAGGGATTAAACTGTTTGATTACAGGTCTGTTTCAATCAGTAGATTATGCTTCTTTAGGGCAGAATCCTTTTGCATCCTGTTCATCCCTAAATCCAGTCTCTAGCTCAGTGCCTGCTGTAAAAATTGAATACAAATGGTTTATGAGTGAATACTAAGCCTTTAAGTGGTTTGGTCTTACAGAATGCTGTAGGACTGTGTGTGTGTGTGTGTGTGTGTGTGTGTGTGTGTGTGTGTGTGTGTGTGTGTATGTGTGTGTGATATACACGTGTATGTAAAGAATTAGAGTCTGCCTCTTTCAGGTTGACAGTTATCACTAGAAAGACCTTAGCTTTCCATTCAGATCTTATTGTAGTCTGAAGACAAAAGGAAAATTTATGAGCTCTAGGGGATGAAGAGATTTTTTCCTTTCAGTTATACAGAGTTGAGTTTCAGCAGGTTTGCCTATGTAAGGAGTGAAAAGGAAGCCATCTTACCAACATATTATTGGCTTTAAATAGTTCAACGTCTATTTTCTTACTATTCATGGTATTTTAACAACTTCTATTAATAGTGCACTTAAAATTTCATTTTAATTCAACATCTTCAAAAGACAATTTGGCTCACAGTTATAAGTTTTCTATTCTTTTTTAAAAAAAGCTCTATGTGCACATGCATGTGGTTATATTACCATCTAAAGATAATCACTTATCTATATACAGATCACTTCTGTGAAGGCATCCCTGAACACTTCAAGTTATATTCATGATGGTTGTTCAAAGTGACACAAGGCTGCACTTCTTTGAAGTATCGTTTTACACTCAGCTGCCTTCATGCAGTGCAATCCAAAATAATTACTGTCAATGTCCAGCTTCTACGTTTTAAGGCCCAGAGGGTAGCTGAGAATTCATGAGGGACATAAATTAAGTGTGCAACCTTGTTCAAAGTCTCTCTTCCTCTCTTCTTTCTAAAGTGCTAGTATAAAAACTTCACTAAACAACTATTATTTATATATAAAAAAGGCTATGGCATCTTATCTCAGACTTGCCCCTTATAAAGTATCCTGAGATTGAAATGTGTTTGAAGACAACATCCAGAGTTTTCATAGTGATTCAGAATTATCTAACACTGTTTTCTGCCTCTCTCACACACAGTTTGGATACATTTGCTTACATGATTTAATGTAAAAAAAGTTGAGTTTTTGAAAATACATGGCCATGAAATATAATATATTTGCCTTCATTGTATGGATATATAAAGTAGATTGCTTAGTGTTGGGAATTCTTATATGGATTGCTAATTTTTCAGTTTGCTACATGAAAAAGGAGCTATAATAACATCTACTAATATTTGAAATGGCTTTTTAAAGTATAAACATTTTTTTTGAAGAAAATTTAAGTTAATCTTGACACTCTGACATTGTACATCCTTAAAATACACATGGGATGTTCTAATTAGAAATATTAAAACTCTAACTTTGAATCTCTTCACTGCAAACTTCTCAATTATTGAATACTTGTAAATAGCAACCTTTGGAACACATTAGTTAAAATACAATTTATTTTGAATACGTGGAAAGCAATATTACTTCTTTAAAGGAGAGTTTTGGAGGTAATTATCAATATATTCTAAAATCGGTATTTATTTAGACTTTTAAAATTTAGATTTATTATAAGAACATAACTTGGTCTGAGGATTATTCTTATATTATGAGAGAAGCAGAAAGTGTGGGGTATGGTTGAAAGAAAAAAATAAGCAACTACATGCAATACATCAGAATGCAACAAAATCTTTACCTTTTTGGTGGAACATATTAACTCTTTTTGACTATTTTAGAAATACTGATATACAAAAATCATACTTGCATTTAAATATGGGCAACCTATGCTTTGAGAGGCTGATTAAAATCATTTTTCACCAATAATTGACTTAGGAGAGAATACCATTAACCTAAATTTGAACCAGAGAAACAAAAACTAAAATTAAAAAAATATTTGATAATTGAAATTATCAGTAATTGTGGAACAACCCTCTTCTTCTTTTGAAATAAGAAGAGTCTTTTTAATTTTAAATAGTGAACTTTTTCTTGTCCTTGACAGAGACTGTGGCAGCCAGCCATGGGACTACACTCTGATGACCCTGCTGGTAGTTTCCACTGCTCTCCAAATTCTGTCCCAGACCCAGGGGTGAGCTCCTGTAGGGTGGGAAGAAGGAGTGGAACTGAGGCTGAGGCTGGATGAAAGAGGTGTACTCCTTCCTCTTCCCTCAGGAAGAAAGGGAGGTTGAAAGGATGGAGATCGTTAGCACCTGTGTATGGAGGAACAAACTCAACTTTTAAGAGATAAAAAAATATTAGCCTGTAAGCATACTCAGATATATTGCTAAGATCGTTCCTTTTTTTCTGGGCATCTTTACATTTATTATTGCATTAATACATTCTTGCACTGCTGTAAGTAAATACTGGAAACTGGGTAAATTTATAAGGAAACAGTGTTTAATTGGCTCATGGTTCTACAAGCCTTACAGGAAGCATAGCTGAGGAGGCCTCAGGAAATTTTCAATCATGGAAGAAGGGGGAAGCAGGCACATTTTCCATGGCCAGAGCCAGAGGAAGAGAGTACAGGAGGTGCTACACACTTTTGAATAACCAGATCTCATGAGAACTCACTATCACAAAAACAGGAGGGAAATCCATCTCATGATCCAATCACCTCCCACCAGGCTCCTCCTCCCACATTGAGAATTACAATTTGACAAGAGATTTGGGTGGGAACACAGATCTAAACCGTATCATTCTACCCATGACCCCTCCAAAATCTTATGTCCTTCTCACACTGCAAAATACAATCATGCCTTCTCAACAGTCCCACAAGTATCGACGCGTTTCAGCATTAACTCAAAAGTCCACTTTCCAAAGTTTCATCTAGGGCAAGGCAAGTCCTTTCTTCATATGAGCCTGTAAAATTAAAAACAAGTTAGTTCCTTCCAAGATATAATGAGGGTACAGGCATTTGGTAAACACACTTATTCCAGAAGGGATACATCATCCTAAAGAGAGGGACTACAGGCCCTGTGCAGGTCTGAAACCTAACAGGGCAGTCATTACATCTTAAAGTTCCAAAATAATATCCTTTGACTCCATGTCTCACATCTACGCCACTCTGCTACAAGGGGTGGGCTCCCAAGGCATTTCCCCTCTGCACTGCCCTAGTAGAGGTTCTCCATGAGGGCCCCACTCCTTTGGCAGACTTCTGTCTGGACATCCAGACATTTCCATACCTCCTCTGAAATCTAGGTGGAGGCTCCCAAGCCTCAACTCTTGCCCTCTGCATACTCACAGGCTTAACAGTGCATGGAAGGTGCCAAGGCTTATGGTTTACATCCTCTAGAGCAGCTGCCTGAGCCACATCTGGGACTATTTTAGCCACAGCTGCAGCTGGAGTGGTTGGGATGCAGGGGGTTGTGTCCCAAGGTTGTGTAGGAAATGGGACCCTGGACCTGGCCTATGAAACCATTCTTCCCTCCCAGTCCCCTGGGTCTGAGATGGGATGGGCTGCTGTGGAAGTCTCTGAAATGTCTTTGAGGCATTCCTAATAAGTTCTTCATCTCCATCCTGAGACCTCCTCAGCCTGGACTTTATTGTCCATGTCAATATCAGCATTTTGGCCACAATAATTTAACAAGTCCCTAGGAAGTTCCAAATGTTCCCTCATCTTCCTTTCTTCTGAGCCCTTCAAACTGTTCCAACCTCTGCGCATTACTCAGTTCCAAAGCTGTTTCCACATTTCAGGTATCTTTATAGCAATGCCCCACTCTTGGTACCAATTTTTTATATTAGTCTGTTCTCACACTGCTATAAAGAAATACCTGAAACTGAGTAATTTATAAAGACAAGAGGTTTAATTGGCTCATGATTCCACAGGCTGACCAGGAATCATGGCTGAGTAGGCCTCAGGGAACTTTCGTTCAGAGTGTAAGGGGAAGCAGGCACTTCTTATGTGGCTAGAATAGGAGGAAGAGAGTGAAGGGGAGGTGTTAGACACTTTTAAACAACTAGATCTCATGAGGACTCACTCACTATCATTAGAAGAGCAGAAGGGAAATCTGTCCCCATGATCCAGTTACCTCCCACCACACCCCCTCCTCCAACACTTGGGTTTGCAATTTGACATGGGATTTGGGTGAGGATACAAATCCAAACCATATCAATAATATATCTCTCTCTCTCTCTCTCTCTCTCTCTCTCTCTCTCTCAATAATATATATATATATATATATGTGTGTATATCTCAATAATATATATATATTTAAATATATTTTAGTATAGGAATATCATTTATGCAGTTTTGTATCAAGTGTGAATGATTAAAATGTCTTTAAAAATACTATTTTTTTTGGCTGCATAATATTCCATGTTATATTTTATAACGTACCTACTTTCCTGATGCTGAGTATTTAGTGTATTTCAGACCTTTGTTATTTCAAAATCATGCTGATTTGAACGACTTATCAGTAAATCTTGGTCTGTATCTCACATGATTTCAGTAGGATAGATTCCTAGTAATGGATTTACTGGTCTAAGAAAGTCAAAATTATGAAGCTCTTACTGCATATTATAAAAACCCTCCTAGAAAGCTTTTATCACTCTCCTTTCAGCTGGCTGCATAGGGGTCTGCCGATTTCACCAAACTACACAATTGAATATTATTATTTAAAAAGCACTGTTATTTGAAAGGCAATGATAGCTATTTTAATTTGCCACTTTTGGTTACCTATGAAGTTGAATATCTCAATATATCAATTGATAGTCATAATTCAAAGGACATTTAAAGCATACATAGCTAAAGTACATGGGATGGTTTAAAGTCATCAATTATTTATCTGGATGTTAGTTCTTACCCATATAGTAGTTTTCCCTAATTTTCAGAGAGTATGTCCCAAGACACCCAGTGGATGCCTGAAACTACAGATAGTAGCAAACCCTATGTACACTCTGCTTTTTTCCTATGTATACAAACCTATGACAAAGTTTAATTTATAAATTATGCACAGTGAGAGATTAATACCAGTAACTAATAATAAAATAGGACAATTATAACAACATGCTGTAATAAAAGTTATGAGATATTTTCTCACTCTGAAAATACTCATCCTCTCCTGTCACGATGTGAGATTATGAAATGCCTATGTGATGAGATGAAGTGAGGTGAATGATACAGGCATTGCGACATAGCATTAAGCTACTATTGACCTTCCTGTGTCAGAAAGAGGATTATCTATTTCGAATGATCCTTGGATCATCGAGCCATGTTGATGCTGATGGCTGGATATCAGGAGCAGATGATGGATGTTGCTGATTAGTAGGCAGGTCATGTATAACGTATGAATATGCTAAACAAAGGGAATCATTTTTGCCCAGCAAAGATGGACAAGGCAGGCTGGAGTGGATGCTGTGAGATTTCATCATGCTACTCAAAACAGCACATGGTTTAAAACTTATGAACTGTTTATTTCTGGAAGTTTTCATTTTATGTTTTTGGAATGAGATTGGCTACGGGTAACTGAAACCACATAAAGTGAAACTGTGGCTAAGGGAGAGGTTACTGTACAAGCTTAACGACCTTTTATAAGTCATTTCTATGCTTTCTATAGTTTGCACATCTGTCAAGCAGAAACAAGAATTGCCTTTCTAGTTGTTTTGTAAGAATGCAGGAATGATCAACTTAAATAATGAATGTGTTATACTACAGTGGCTCACTGCACACATCTGAGTTTGAAATCCAACTCTAACACTTAATGTCTTTGTAATACACTTAGTCTCAGTTTTCTCATACTTAAATGGGGTCAATAATAGAGCCTATCTAGAAAGGTGATTCTAAGAGTTAAGTGAGGTAGTACATAAGTGTTTAGTAAAGGGCTTTGTGTGTATCAACACTCGATAAACGCATCATTAGTAGTGTTATAATAATATAAAGCATTTCATAACTGTAAGATTTTTATTAATTTATAATTCAGATAATATATCAATTACCCAGTTTGCTTAGGGGCTGTGTTTTTTTCCCTGGCATTGGTTTATGTGGAGATATTTGCAAAGTTTTTAATGATAAAATGTTTTCAAAATAGTCATGAATTCTGTAGGTGATGAAAAGATTTTCCTCAACTCTCTGAGGGTTCTTGGCTGAATCTGAAAAGAAATTTGACAAAGACAGATTAATTGGAGAAGAGTATGCTCTGTGGCTCAAGCTGGAGTGTGGAGTCCAGTGGTACAATCATGGCTTACTGCAGCCTCAAACTCCTGGGTTCAGGTGGTCCTCCCACCTTAGCCTCCTGAGTAGTTAGGACTACAGGTGTGAGCCATCATGTCCAGCAATTTTAAATAAGTTTTATATGACACAAAAGACTTTATTAAAAAAATAGAGATCCAGAGAATCGGGTTTAATTTTTATTTTGGCTCATTGATCTTTAAGCCAGTCTGAATATAACTTTAAGAAATTTTATAAATTAATTTGGTAATACCATCTGGAGGAAGAGAAACAACCCACATATATAACATACATACATATAGACATGCATAATCATGTAAACAAATGCAGAAAAAGCCATGTAGCTTTCATTTTAAAGTTTTAGCCATGTGTCTAAATGGCTACAAGAATACAGAACTCACTTGTTGATAAAAGAATAGCTAGATCCAAATTGTGTGTCTGGTTAATGGCACGAGTTAAGGTTACCTGCCTAGAACACTAAAACGTTTTACTAATATTTGTAGAAAAGACTTTTAAGATTTTTCATTTGCCCAATTTGCTTCCAAATAGCTCATTTCCCCCAGCCTGGGGTCCAAGAGAAGACAAGGTAGATTATTTACATTTCAAAGGCATGGAGTAAGAGTTTTTTCCAAGAGGGAGTTTGGGTCATATTTGCAGATAATCAGAGCTCTAGTATAATTACCCTTTAAAAAAAATTTACCTCTTTTTCTTAAGTGTAGGATAGGTCTATTTTCCATGTTTTGATCTTTTACAATATCTGCAAGCATCTTGAGATAAATGGGTGAGATTTGGGTATTGTTAAAGAGAATTGGTGGACTTTAAATTGCTTTTGCAGTTCCATTTCTGTTTTCGTAAAGACTGAATTTGTTAGACCAGGATAGTTAGTTTTAATTCCTCCAAGCACTGGGTCACAGCCTAAATGATATTAAGTGGCTGACTCACTTATCTGCTGCATTATCTTCCATTTCTTCCTTTATATCAAGGAACAGATTACCAACTAAGAGGGAAATAAAGGAGTCTTATGTTTTAGGTTTAGAGCTGTGTGTCTTTGTTTTAATAAATTCTTCCACAAAAGCTTCAGACTTTTTTTTTCCTCTCTGAGTATATAGTTCTATCTTAGATTAGAAGGCCTTAAAAATGGTCCTCAGGCTCATAATATCAGCCTTCAATTTGGCCAACTTCTGTTTTTTTTTTTTTTTTGAGATGGAGTCTCACTCTGTCGCCTAGGCTGGAGTGCAATGGCATGATCTTGGCTCCTTGCAACCTCTGCCACCTGGGTTCAAGCAATTCTCCTGCCTCAGCCTTCTGAGTAGCTGGGATTACAGGCGACTGCCACCACACCCAGCTAATTTTTTGTATTTTTAGTAGAGACGGGGTTTCACTATGTTGGCCAGGCTTGTCTTAAACTCCTAACCTCATCATCCGCCCACCTCAGCCTCCCAAAGTTCTGGGATTAGAGGTGTGAGCTGCCACACCCACAATTTGGCCAAGTTCTGACCATTAAAACTAATGTTATCAGGTTTCAGCCAGGAAAAAAAAAATCCTGGTATCATTGAACTCCTCTCTTTCTCTCTCTTAGACCAAAGGTATCTATCAAATGACTGAACACCAAAATGAATCAACCTTTTATGACTTCACAATGGATGCAAGAGGTGTCCTCAAAAGAGGGTGCAAAAAGATGCAGCCCTCTCAAGATCCAAAACCACTCCTAAGACAGCCAAAAGAAATACAGATAATGTGCCTCCTGAGAGCTGGCAACAGTTGCTATATTAGAAATGTGAACTCATATTTCTGTCTTGCTATGTATTTGGGTCTCCACAGCCTTTCTATTGGGCACCTATACATGCAGGCTGCATTACCTACATGCCCCAACAAGTGGAAAGTCAAGTCAAGCAGTCGGGACAGTGTGAGACAATTGGAAAGCAATAGCTGTCCTTGGGGGGGGGGGAAAGGATCAATAGCTAATGGGTAACCCAATTTCACCAAATTTTTAACTAGAGTCACAGTATAAAAGAAGTAACTTTTAAAAGTGTTGTTTGCTGCTGATCTGGATTTATAAACAAAAAGACTCTTACCACTTTTGCTCCACCAGGCCCCGAAGGCAGAGATTCAACACTGATGTGTACGAAATCTTACCTTCTGCCAGCTTTTGTTGGACAGAGGTCAAGGATCTCTTAACTGCAGCTTCTGGACTGAGCAAGGTGTCCCCAGTTGATATGGCCCTTATTGGGTACCTTCACTCTCTCAGGGCTCCTGGCTGGGTTTGAAAGAAAAACTGACAGATTAATAGGAGAAACAATACAGATTTATTTGTCGTGTTTTATGTAACATGATAGCTTCACAGGGAAGCAAAGACCCAAAGAAATAGTTAACTGTGTGTATTTTTATGCTAGATTTGATGAAGAGTAGACAGTTTAGGAGACATATGTTTGGAAAGGAGTATAATCTAATGGTAGTACACTGGGGGGAAACTTAGCAAGGCCTGTTCAGATTCTTCTCTGTGTCTCTGTGTCTTCAGAGAGGAGGATGTTCCTTTCCTCTGTGTATAGGGTGGGCACCTCCCACATGAGGGTCTTATCCCTGGCTTCAGGAAAAGGTCAGAAAATCTTTCCTTGGTATTATGATCTGCTTTAGGGGAAAAGTGAGAGGTTAGAGAGAGCTTCCTGCTTCTGATATTTTCTCAAATGCGAATGTATCATGTTTTGGGGTAGTTTCCTAAACCCCATTAATATAAAAATCATAGGATCCAAAAATACATTTCCTTGCAATGCATGTTACCATCTGGGATAATATGTTATACTGAGCATTCCTGATGGCATTTTCCTCATCTTTTCTAAAAATATGCAGTTAAAGAGTGAGTTCAAAATCATGAACAATGTTAACTAGGCACAAAAACTGGACTCAAATTAATTAGAGTTGCAAGTAATTATTCACAGAAAGTAGTCCATTGAATAATATTAGGAGAAATTTGCATTTTATTTGTGGTTGGGTAGTGGTTCTTTCAGAGGAAAATCTGAAACAGTGACTCTGATCTCTGGTCCTGAAGTTCTAAAGGCAGGAACACAAATGGTTGCTATTAACAGCATTGGGGAGAAGGAAGAAAGAACTAACGTTGAGTTTCCAATATTGCTCTGTCTGCACTGATATTCTGGAAAGCAAGGAGAAAATGGAGGGGACAGTACAAATCTGCATTTGTTTTTCCCCAACAGAATGCCTCTCCTGATATTTTCATTTGGCCCCAAGGTTTTAGAGAGATCAATACAGATACTTTTTAGGGAAGGAAATAAGACAGGAACATGTACCTAGTGGAACTGCTTAGAATATTGAATAGTTTTTGACATAGCTTGATGCAGAGGCAAGGTAATACTCTCCAAGGAAAGAATTTGCTACTATAGTTTGAAGCTCATGGGAGATAAAAGAAAAACTAAATGAAAGCTAGAAAGAAAATGAGTGGAAGTTTTTACTCCTCCCTGCCTCTCAAGTTCAAAAACAGGATGGTGAGTTGAGAATACATGAGCTCAGAAAGAGCACTTTACTCTGATGCAAACTGTTTTCTACCCCATCATCACTACAGCAGAGGGCAGTGAAAATGCCTCCGCCTCTACTTAAAATAGAAATTCATTCTTTAGGATGATATTTGCTTTCTTTCCTGTTTCATTTGATGGTTGCACTGCTGACATGGATTCATGATGGTTACTAAAATATTCACTGCAAATGTCTGGTGTGAAACAGTCTCATACACTGCTATTCTTTTACTCCTCTGGATTCACCTTTCTTTGGCAACCACAGCATTTTAAACACCCCTCAGCATTAAATAAAAAACAGCGTTGTGTAGGTCGAAATGATTACTTGAGCTTTTTCTCTGGACCAATGAGTGATTTGTTTTATTTAGCAGTTTCTGCATTCCCCCACTGTTTAACAGTCATGCACAGCTGAAAGCTTTGCTTTTACCTTCTTTCCCATGTTTAATGAGGTCCAGGGGAAAAATACTCATGCCTCTTCTTTTTTTTTTTAACTTTAAAGGTCAAGACTTGAATCAGAATCAAATTTGGAAGGCCAGTGTTCAAAGATTACTGCTTTAACCTATAAAGTGTCAAGAAAACCTGGACAATTGCATAGAGGCAAAAATTAAGTCAAGATTGGCTAAAAAACTTGCATGTATTACTGCAACATTGTGGCTGAGAATTTAAACTCATAAAAAATCAGGAAAGTCAAAATTATGATCCTCCCAGCTATCATTATTCGTTTCTTGCACACATGATATTATTTTATGTACTATTTTTACTGTTATATTTATGTCCTTATATAGAACATGCCAAGTTATAGTTACTAGGGGAAGCATAACTTTCCATTTCTAACTTTCCTGAATTTTAATTCTTCAGCACAGTTTGTACTAGATTTCCTTCATTTTCTCCATCTTTGATTTCTTAAAGAAAAGAAAATGTTTATCATCATTAGATAATTACTCTGTGGACGTATTATATAGTTTTATTAGCAATAATGAAGTCTTCTCTATATTTTATTGCCATATTGACTTCTTTGCATAAGTAAAAATATGTCTTTGGATTTGCTTTTTTTTTTGTTAAATATTTCTTCTGTTTATTGGCAGTGTGTATTTTATTTGTGCTAATGAGGTGACCATGTATCTCCCTATTTTAACTATTCACTGATGTTGGGACTTATTATGTATTTGTGGGTCAGACTGCAAGGAACATAGCACATTTCCTTTGCTGGGGGAGAAGACCTTTCTGCAGCTTACAAATGGGGTCTGCAAAATCCAGCAATCCTTTGTGGAAGAGGCAGACAGTAACTTGGTGACTCTCCAAGGGGTCCTGGCACCATATTCCAGCACTGTTCATAGCTTTGTATACATTGTTTTATGATTATTTCAGCAGATACTGTAAGATTTGAAAAATGAGAATAGTAAATACACATCTGTGCAATTTCACGACTCAAAAATGTAAGAAAAATAACTAATATTCACTAGATTGGATATTGTTCTAGTTTCACAAAAGAAAGTGCTGCAGATTTAGTGATACAGATCATCTGAGTAATCTACCTTTACCAAACTGGGCAATAGGTATGTGTTTAGAGACATATATTGTCTCCAGAGTCTTTTGTAGGCACTCTTTATTTAGCATGAGGTAATATATACTGGAAGGAATTTTGGAATCAGTTGGATGTGTATTCAAATTTTGATTCTAATACAAAGAGGTTACTTTGGATAAGTGACTTAACCTCTATGAATCCTCATCACCTAAGTTATCAAAATGGTAATAATTGTACCTTCTCATAGATTGTATAAAAATTGAGTAATATATATAATTCAGCTATCACATAGCAGGTTCCCATAAATGTATAGAAGCGTGATTAGATACAAGACTGTCTGGGTTTGAATTCAGGCTGTGCCCCTCACTAGCTGTGTGATCATGGGCTAGTTGGTCAATCTCTTGTTTTACTTTTCTTATCTGCAAAATAGGGATAACCATAGTCCTTATATCATGGATTTCTTGTGAAGACTATGTGATGATTATGCCAATTTAGGTAAATGGCTTAGAACAGTGCCTGGCATATAGTAAGCACTATATTGATGTTAGTTAATAAAGTCATTGCTCCCTTCTAGATACAAACACTGATCTGGGAAATTTCTTTCTTATTAGACTTTCCACAAATTTTCCAAATTACCTAATTTGCTTTCCACCATTTGGAATTTTCTCCCATGACAAATAATTCACTTTCAACTTATCTCCAATATCTGGTAAAACTGAAGGTATTTGTGTCTAGTTAGAGTTATAAACAAAGGCAAAGCTTTGCCCAGCTTTGTTATGACACTAATTGCCATCATGGCATGTTATAAAACCATTTTTTCTTTATATACCTTTCAGAAATCTTAATTAGTCAAATTTTGATTTATCTTATTTAAATCATGACTTTGCACAAATTACCATCAAAATAAATGACCCAAATTTAATTTGAATTGTTGATCTTTATGTTGTTACCTTCCTTAGAAACAATATATATATTTATTCTTGATCACATAAATTATATCTTACAAATAGCTCTTCTTCTTCACTTTTGGCATTTTTTCAACCCGTACTTAGTCTTTAAGTGTATGTGTCCTGCCTGTGTATACTTTATCTTTGATCCTGTGTGTTTCAATATTACTTTCTTCAAAGAAAAAGTATCATCTCACGTTACACTCCAGGAATTTATTCCCAGTTTAATTTATGCTACCCAAAAACCTAAACTTCAGCCAGTTTTAAAAATCTAGAATTAAAAAAAATTCATTAGATGTCATTTCTTTATTTTTCAGGTTTAACTCTCTTACTACTTACCTTCCTTTAAGTCTGAAGCATGCAAATCACTCGTTTCTTCATATTCATGAATTACTTTGGCAAAAATTTACTCTTTAAGAAACCGTTTATTCATTTTTATTCCTTTATTTAATAAATATTTATTGAGCACCTATATTATGCCAGGGACTAGGGGTATTTAGAACATATGCTAGGCTTGGATATAGTGGTATTTGTGACCTTTCCAGGATGCTTTTATAAATTCCATATCAGTGTTGTCCAGGAGAAGCATAACACAAGCCAAATATGTGATTTAAAATTTTCTTGTAGCCATATTTAAAAAGTGAAAAGGAAACAGGAGAAATTAATTTTGATAATACATTTTATTTAACCTCATATATCCAAAGTTTTATCATTTCAACATAAGAATTATGTAAAAACTGATGAGATATTTTCCATTCTTTTTTTTTATGTGTACTAAGTCTTTAAAATCTGATGTGTATTTTGCATCTATAGCACATCTAAATTCTGACTAGACATTTTTCTCTTGTTCAATAGACACATAGAACTGTTGGCTACCAAATTGAACAGCACAGGATCCTTTAAGACAAGAAGCAATTGTCAAACACAACGTAATATGGGATGAAATAGCATGAAAGCAATATAAAAGGCACATTTTCCTCAGCCCTCAGTAAAATGTGCTTGTATATTTTCTCCTAAGTGCTGACATTCCCAGGAAATTAGCATTGAAAATAAATCGTTTAAATCAATGATTTTTCATAAGAATGTTATAATTAATAAATCGGGAAAGCCATTTATAGTTGAGACAGTCTTAGGGATTGAAACATTGTTGCTTCTGATGATTTTATTTTTAAATTCTGGATTAAAAAAATGGCTAGAGTTTAGGTTTTTGGGTAGCATAAATTGAATTGGGAATAAATTTCTTGAGTGTAACGTGAGATGACACTTTTTTTTCTTTGAAGAAAGTAATGTTGAAACACACAGGATCAAAGATAAAGTATACACAGGCAGGACACATTGGCAATGAAGGATATTTCATCTTCAAGACCCATTTTCAACGAATCCAAGGGAGCTCTGAAATTCACCTATAAAATCCTGACAGCAATGCCTTGAGCAGGGGTACCCATCAGCCCTGGAGGTGTTTCAGTACATGGCTTAGAATATTATCTTATATTTCAAGGTGAATCCTGGTTTCCATGGAAATCTACAAGTGTGTATTACAAGTCAGGCATTAAGAAAGGGGCCAAAAAAAAAAAAAAGGAAAATGGAATGTGCAAAAGAAAAACATGTGACCCTCCCCCCCCCCAAGGGAGGCCAAGATAATATGCATTGAAACAAAACACACAAACATTTTTATTGGTTTATTTTCTGCTTGGAGTAGTTACCCACTATTTCTTTTGCTGCTGTTTTTATGCAGAGAATGTGGATTAAAAACACACAAATTTAATTTAGTGAAATTTAACTTAACTGTTAGCTTGTCCCCTCTTTGATACAAATTTTTTCTTTGAATGGAAAGAATGAATGTTCTTTCACTTCCCTGTATCCGCCCATGTCATTGTGTATTTACCGTGATTACAGTCTTGGTGGTAGTTGCCTGTTGTATGCGCCTCTCAGCCTGATTTGGGAGCAGTGGAATGAAATGAGTAGTAAGCTTGTGAGTTCCTTCTCGGGACATCAACTGCCCAATTTTCATCATTGACTGCTGTAGCAGTTCCACATTTTGGTATAAGGGAAGAACTTGGCCCTAAAGTGTGAGAGGATATCTATACAGGTTTATGATACTCTTTTATTGTTGAGTGGAGGGGAGCTGTACGAAAATTTTCCTGAGCAAAAGTGTGCTATAAATCCATGTTGGAAAAGGTAGAGGTCTGAGGAAGAAAAGCTCCTATACCATCATTTTCACTGTGGCCATTACCCACAAGAAATGTGAAATAAAAAGAAGAGAAAGCTGAGTGAAAATTAACTTTAAGTCATAGAAACTGACAAGCGGCTTCTGTGATTTAGAGTAGAGTCATGTCAAGTTCCAGTGTTGAAATAAGAAACATAGAGGACAGGCATTTTTATGTTGTCTGTAATTGGACAAGTGAAGAAAATGATTTGTTGAAGGTGATGCTAATGACATCAAACCAATGTCAAACTGTGTGCTAGGAGAAAAAAAAAATGGAGGAGGAGCATATTGTGCCCAGCTTGAGTTTATGAGAAAAGGGATTTTGTGCCAGAGAATTTTTTTGTGACCACAAAAATGTAAATGTGGAGAATTATCTCTCTGGCTTACTTTTTAAAATTTTTATCAGCATCACCTCTCTTGTGCAGGCTAAGTGTGTTATGTTTTGCAGAACACACTCTCAGCTTGTCTTGCATTGTTGTAGGTGGTATTTAAAAATTACCTATTTCCAATTATGATAACATACCTTGCAGTCCTGTTGGACTGAAGATAACTTTATATTTCAAAATAGCCCAGCAGTTTTAGTGATAATTTTTTAGTAATCATTAGGGTTACATTTTATTTCCCAGCCTCCCAGACAGACTTCATCTCTGGACCATACTCAGTATGAAAATAATCATTCTTCTGCTTCACTTACTTTTGCTGCCTCTTTCTGCCCATCCCATTTTCCCCATAGCTTAACCTTGGGGAAGAGTCTTTTGCTTTTTCTTTCTGTTAGGTCTGAACATTTTTCTCCAGCCAAGAATGAAGGAGCTTCTGTATATTTAAAAGAATCTCATGAAAATCAAACCTAAACAAAATAGAAAAAAACTAAGAATATTTAATTTCATATCAAATCTCTAACCTGACATTAAAAAATTCTCATATGCCCCTAATTTCCTAAGAGGCCCCATCTAAAATATTCTGTCCTAGTGTCAGACCATATGTTAGGCAAGGTCTCCCTATTTGAGAAATGCAATAATTATATCCTCAGAAGGTCTACAGCTCGATATTGAGCAGGCCAGCACTAATTCTATATAAACTGTGGGCAAGGGTTGCAAGTCCTTGCCTAAATTTTCTAGAGAAATTATCCAACAATGTTTTATTCTTTGAGAAGGAAAGAAGCATGGAGTGGGGTAAGAGCTGAGAAAGCATTTAGAATTCTACAGAAAGGACAATTGCCGTGAGCAACTCTAACGCTTGTTCTCAGAAGGGCATTCCTCATATTTTTTATTCAAGAAATAATTTGGATTACTCTGTTCCACTGTACTAGAAGTTAAAGGAACTTTTAATAAGTGAAATTCATAGAAAAATCTGTCTTATTTTAGCCAATACCTTTATCTGCTTGCTTCCTTTTTATTTACTAAAACTATGTTACATATAGGCAGTAAATTATATGGTTCAAAATTCAGAAGTACAAAGGCTATTTATGATGGATTTCCCCCTCCTGCCTCTGTCCCGCAGCTGCACAGTTCTTCTCAGTGCAGTTAACTAATGCTATCAGTTTCTTGTGTATCCTTTATTTCTTCTTGAGCATCTTAGTCACTTTGAGTTGCTGTAACAGAGTGCCATAGACTAGGTGGCTTGTAAACAACAGAAATATATTTCTCTCAGTTCTGGAGGCTAGAAGTTCAACATCAGGGTGCCAGCATGGTTGGTTCTGGTTGCAGACTGCCAGCTTCTCATTGTGTTCTTACAGGGTGGAAGGAAAGCAAGCAAGCAAGCATGTCTCTGGCCTCTGCTTATGAGAGCACTCATCCTGTTCCTAAGGGTCCCCTTTATGATCTTATTAATAATCAGTTCTCAAAAGCCCCATCTCCAAATACCATCACATTGGGGTTCAAATTTCAACATATGCCTTAAGGGGAGACACATTCAGTCCCTAACATTGGATAATTGTGTTATCAAATATATATTTTCTCTATTTTTAACACAGATATTTTCATATTATTGTTACACACATTGCTTCATACTAGTCTTTCTATTTTTAACCCAAAAGTATACATTAAAGGTCAATTCATTTTAATATAGAAAAAATTTTAATTCTTTTAAAAATGACTGCATAGTATATTATTCTCTTATATGCATATTCCTTAATTTATGTACTCAATCCACTATATGTGAATATTTAGGTTGTTTATTCACTTTCGCTCTTATAAAAATGTTTTAATGCATGTTTTTTCTTTATTGTATAAGTACACCTATATGGTATAGTCTTAGAAGTGGACTATATATAGTCTACTTATATGCATATATATATATATACACACACATACACACACACACACACACACATATATATATATGTATATGTACTAGTTGCTAGATACTGGAAATTATCTTCTGTACAACTTTTGACATGTTATACCCATCAGTACTGCATGAGAGTGACTGTT